>QLTV01003186.1:1707898-1725156 GCA_003457575.1 Thermophis baileyi
CTTGTTTTATTGATTGCATGTAATATTCTAATTTTCTGAGATTGTGGATTTGGGGTTTTCATGAGCTGTACGCCATAATCATTGCAATTATGACACATCATGGCTTGACCTATCTTGCTTTGCATGTAATGAGTCTATCTCATATATTTGTTTCACCTTTTCAGTTGCATTACTGAAATAAATGAACTTTTGCACGATATTCTAATTTTTCTAGTTTCACCTGTATATAGTTATATACTTGTCCTATCAGTGTTGGGGTTTTGTTTGTCACAATAAAAAATGACCAACTAGAGAACACACGAAATCATCAACATCTTCAAATGTATAAAATTCACTAAAGGAAGACGAAAACAACATGCTACCCTTTCTGGATATTCTCATCAGCAGAGGCAATGATGGTAAATTAGAAATGCAAGTCTAACATAAAACCATCCACACCAACCAAGTGCTCCATTATCAAAGTAACAACACAACCTCCCATAAGAGAAGGTGTGTAAGCACACTATGTAGATGAACACAAACACACTGCAGCATCCCTGAACATCAGAAAAAGGAAACGATCATCTATGCAACATTTTCCAACAAGATATCCATGCAATTTCATCAAGTTGCGGTTAGTTGTAATAAACTAACCAAACTTCATCAAAAAGTGCCTGACCACTCCATTCAATATAGCACAACCAATACAAGCTGTAAAACGATTAACACTGCCATACAACTAAAAACATCTGAGAAACCACCAACAGACTTATTACAACCACATGGCATCATCATAGCACACAAACCAACCAAGGCCCTCCAGAATATCCTAAGTAAACCAAAAGGCCCAGCAGCCCTAGAAATAAAAACAGGAGTCCTCTACAACATACAGTGTAAGGACCTCAATAGCCACTATGTAGGACAAACAGGCAGAAGACTAGCAGATCGCATTCATGAACACGAGCTAGCAGTCAAGAAACATGATAAAAACTCCTTAATTTCACAACACATGGACAGACTTAACCAGTTTCAACTGGGCAACTGACCATTCTAAATCAAGCGAAGTCAAAAAATGTCAGGGAATTCCTGGATGGCATTCAGGCAAATCAGCCATCAACAAGCACATAACATCTACATACCACTCAAAACAGACAACCAAAAAGTCAAAAAGGAAACAAAAAGATGCAGACAACTCCTCATTAGCAATCAACATCCAGAACAGCAGAGATTAACATCAAGATTAACATTAGACCAACAATCAAGAAGTAAAAAAATCTGCCAAACAATCTAACAGTGAATAGTCCAATCAAGGAACCACCAAGACCACTCCCACCAACATCGACAGGACAAGCCACCAGTATATAAAATGAGAGAATACCCCACTCTCTATTAGAACTGATGATGTTGCCTAGTTTGGTAATGAAATGTCTGCAAAAAAAAAAAAAAACAAGCTCAGACAGCACCAGGGTTTGCACAGTTCATCCTTGAGCTACAAATAATGTGTGAGATCAGAATTGGTCTCCTTAAACTGGAGATTGATTGTTAAATTGGTTAGTTGAACTATCTCATGTAATTGTCTTGTAATATTAACATAGGAAATTAACAAGGGTTTGGTGTTACATCATCATGGGGCGGATAGGATGTTCTTGTTGGAGCAGCAGAATATAATGATCCATTTCTGGCTGCCAAGCTTCCTACCTGTAAATATATTCTTCTAATATTTTGCTTGTTACTCAAAATGAGAAATTTAAATACACAGAGAACTATGTCTTGTGACTGCCACATGTAGTGCCCCATTCCCTGCTATCTCTAATTGATATTGTACTTCCCCATACAAATAAAGGCTCCCTCAAGATGATCTTAACTCTTTCTGGTTGCATCATGTAGTTTTCTTGGTAGTATTACAGGATTGGTTTGCCATTGCTACCTTACAGGGTTCCCCTCTCCTCCAATTTTCCAATCTAGGCAATAGACTTGGAGTTCCCAAGGGTTCCCTTATTCAAGAACTAACCAAAACTTATAGCATATTTAAGTTCCCAACTAAGCAAGGTCAGCTGAATGCTGCAACCTGCTGAGGCATAAAGCACAAGAAGGGATGTATTTTCATGATTGTTACCTGTATAAACTTATAGTGTTGCTTTGTTTTAAACATCCATATAACAGATTCTAACTTTATTCCAGAATCTCTCATGATGTCAAGCGAAGTGTTTCCAGAAAGAAAAATTCTAGACAAAGACAGTGCCTCCTTAATTGAGAAAGAAGATGTTTCTGAGGAGAATAATCAAATTGGAGAATCTGACCAGACTCAAGCAATGAAAGACTCATCTTCTCCAAATAGTGAGAACAGTGGATCTTTTAGTAGCAAAGCTGACAGCAGTGACAAAGAAGAATTGTGTTCAAATGTTAGTGAAACTCCTGAAATTGCATCAGAGACCCCAGTGGAAAACAGCGATGAAGCCACAGAAGCTGCAGATGAACCTATGGAACAAGACTAATAATTTTAATACACTTAGAGGCAGTATTTTCCACGAGGCTCTGGTTTTACACTGTATAAATAATTTTATGTAATAAAAGTGGACTGTTAGTTTTCCAAGAGAAGCAGGCTGTAAATTGAACTTCTCAGTGTGTTAAATCCTGAAGGACTTGTACTTGTTACTGTGAAATATTGGCTCCTTCAGGTCCTGCTTGCCACTGAAATTTCAGTATGGTCAAATCTGGTCTGTGTATAGTTTTTTATTATTTAGAATTAAAAATTTTAAACTGGAAGGCAGTTCTAATTCTGACAAATTTTTTCGGAGATTCTACATTTAATTACTTCTCTCTCTTTCCTTTAATTCCCCTGAATGCTGTAGCAGTTAATTTTTGGTTTGGTTTTTAGCACTTCAATTTCATGTTGGTTTATAGATTTTCATTTGACTACATTTTGTGCTTGAAAAAGCTATACATTGGCATATAATAAATACTTGATAATATACAAATCTAAAGAAAATCTATGTTTGCACTTTAGATGCATTTTCTGTTCCAGACAGAAGCAACCAAGTTCTTTCATACAAGAAAACATTTTTACCCCCGAATAAACCAAATAAAATTAGGCCCATCTGATAGCCTAAAAGATCCAAATGTTGAAAGTACCAGGTCAAATACATTCCAAGAGTTCTGTTCTAACAACACTTTTTGTACATTTCTGAGGTGCCTGGAATATAGGTTTCCATTTTACTGTTGGAAAAACTGTTGAGAACAGATTTCAAAATAATATCTTCAGCTTTTTTTTGTAGCAGGAATGTTTGCAAACCTGACAAGATAGTTTCTGTGAACTGAGGAAATTTATGACATTACATAATGGTTTTATAGTAGGAGATCAGACTGATATGAAATGCTGCAGCATTCCATGTCTTAGTTATGTATCAGAACTGAATGGCTACCATTTGTACATTATTTTGAAAGTGAACTAAATATTTTTGAACATGCCACTTTGACAGCCAGTGTTAACACTTCCTTTCCAAAAACCAGCTCAAAGCACAATTACTGCTTTAAATATGTCACATTATATTTTTCAGACATCGGTGTGTAAAAATGCTCAAAATATAACCTCCCAGTCACATTTACTGGCTGCCAAATTTATACCTGTTTCTTCAACTGTACCTTTTTGATATTTAGAATTTTTAAATTTCTGTAAAGTAGATTTTTGTAGATTGTAAAGAGTGCTCACTGCCATTGTGAAACGGTATATAATTGTATAATTTGTGTGTAAACTGGATGCTTGGGCTTTCAATACAGTATTCATATAAAGCAATAAATATTAATGTCATAAAATGTTTGAGTACATTTTAATCAAACCATAATGGGACTCCCTTTGTTGGCAGAGAAGACACATACCGTGGAGTACAAAAATAATCACCAAAGTGCATGCTAACAATTGTACTGCATGGTGGGTTTCATTCTGGAAAACAGTGGATTTTGAATTCAATGTATTCCAAAATAACTTGAATGAATTTGCAAAACTGCTATCAGGTTAAAAGTTGAAAAGGTGTTGCTTGAGAAAAATATCTAGTGCCCTTCTACATACTTACAAGTGAAAAATCAATTTATGTTCAGTTACTTTCTCTTGGCAAGAGAAGAGGGTTGAATATGTACTGTAAGCATTAAAGAGGGGTTTATTCAAACCAAAACAGGAATTGAAAAATGTGTCCCAAAACACAAATCTATAAGATATACTTTTTTCTCCTTGCTTTTTTTAAGGAATACTTTGCAAATGAGAACAAATTTTAAGTTTAGAGACTTTGAAATTTTCTTTAGAATGTTTGTGAAAAATACTGTTAATAAATTATTATTTAATCATCTGTGATCTTTTGACATGTTTATTTTAACACGGTTGCCCTATATGGTAAGCAATAGGTTTTATGAACTGTAAAAGCTCAAAGGCAATAGACTAAATTACTTTGAATAATCCATGTACAGGTAGCCCTTGTTTAGTGACTGCCTTGGACAGCGACCATTTGCAATTAGGGTGGTGAAAAGGTAATTTTGCGATCAATGGCTGCATTTATAACCTTTTCAGCAACTCCATTTCAGTGTATTCATTTGCCATTATAGTTAGTATGTATTGTCTGGCCCATTCCCCTCCCTCCCCCAGCTGAAAGATTGCCTAAAGCTATCTCTTCCTAAGGTTTCTCCTTTCTCCTCCATAGTGCATGCATGTCTAAAAATTGCTAACTGCAGGTTAATAGATTCAGTTCTGTAATCTTAATTAGAATCTTCTGGGGCTGCTGCTTGTCACTGACAAGACTCTAATCGGTTTCACACTGAAGGCTTTTGTTTGCTCCTAAGCAGCTTATGGCAAGTGTGCTAAGCAAACAGCTCATGCCAGTGCATTCCTTTTGACATGTATTCCATGTTTTGTGTGCTTGCCTTACTCTCTTGTAATCCCTTCCTCTCCAATGAATGTAAATATAAAACATCAATATCTCGACAATTAACCCAGTGTCAGGGTGAGCATTTCAAAGGCCAGTGGAGTGGGGGGGGGAGGGGGGAAGCAATAAGATTTGTCCTTTTACCTAGCTTCTTGTGCGTCAAGTTCCAGAAACCTGTTTGGGGTCACCTGGTTTTTTTTGGAGTCATTTTCTGATGCTGTAAAAAAAAAGAAAAGCTGAACTAATATTGTAAGCGCAGTCATGGTTATATATCCCCCCCCCCTGCAACAGAAATTGCTTTGCTTAAAGACCAAGTTGCTGGTCCCAATTGCAGTCACTAAACAAGAACTACTGCATAATCTTTTGGCATTATCACTGATCTGTTTTCTATAGAAGTGTCATTATTGGGAATGTAGGGGCTTTTTGAAAACAAACACCCCACTGATACTTCTTTCTATACTCAGTTGTGTCTCCTTATGGAATTCCCTCCCTTTGGCAGTGTGTCAGAAATTCTATAGCCCAGGTATTGGCTGCTTTATTTGGCCATCCTTATTCAGGTTTGTGCACAATTTGCACAAAGTTTGTAAATAATTTTTAACCTGTTTTGTTAACCCCTTTTAAGCTTTTTCCTGGTTAGGATTCAGTGTTGTTTTATCTCTTATTTTAGTTTGGAGGTAACACATAAGGTTATAACTAATAATGGTTATAGAAATAGCCATTAAAAGGAGAGACAAGGGGTTGTTCCAGATCACTTCATTCTACACAACTCTCCACACAGCTTCCTGTGTTTGCTTCCATGCCTTAGTGCAGAGCAATCAAGAAGATCCCTTCCATCTAAGCTCAGAATAAAAATGATGGAGCTGAATGGGACAACAAATTGATATTACATTTTAATTTGCTTATTATTATTTTTTGCTAGCCATTTCAAACAAAAACTGAAACTAAATCCAGCAGGGGTTGTTCATTACCAGAGAGAAAAACTTTTGCTGAAAAGTCCACTTTTTCACATACCCTTTTGTAAACCAATAATAAAAATCCGAGATGATAACAGTATTAGTGCAAGCTGCTTTTATGGTGACCCATTGTTCACTCTGGCTAGGCAGGCAAAAGTCCTACAGTTGCATGGACATGCACTGCCCCCTATTGGCAATAAGGGAAATGCCTTTCTTTGCTCGCTATATTTGGGACTGCAGACAGTTTTATGTTGGCAGCAAGTTTTGAAATCTTGACAGTTCAGTCAAAATAATACGTTTCAAAGGACATGAAAGTAACCACAACAGAGGAACCAGAGAGTTGGTTCAAGTTTTCAGTGCAAATGCTTGATTATTAAAGGAGCCAAAATGTTTAGAAAAATAAAAAGGAAAAAAAGACAAAAGGAAGGCTAAATTAAGAAAGAAGCTGACAGCATGGTTATATTGGTTATAGAAAACAGCAGAGAATATGAAATTACAGGCAAAAAAACAAAAACTATAAATATTTTAGCAAGAGGGCAAAGAAAAAAGTGTTGACAGTTTTAAGTGTAAGGTTAAAACTTCTCATGCCATCATCATCTAGAAAAGCAGTAAACTTTAAAAGGAAATAAAAGTGTAGTTGCTACTTCATATTTATCCCTGACAAAATGAAGCAACCATCTGGTTATTTAGTATCATTTGCATGTTACACAAAGTGTTCTTCCAGTCTATGTTGTCTTTTCACAGGCTATATTGTTTGTCATTAATGAACAAGTGCATCTTTTCTTACGATGATGAGGGTCAACTTTTACAGGTAGTCCTCAACTTACAACAGTTCATTTAGTGACCATTCAAAGTTACTTTTTCACACTTGCGACTGTTTCCGCGTCTCCGTGGTCACATGATCAAAATGCAGACGCTTGGCAACGGATTCATATTTATGACGGTTGCAGTGTCCCGGGGGGTGTCATGTGATCACCTTTTGCGACCTTCTGACAAGCAAAGTGTCAATGGGGAAGCCAGATTCACTTAACAACCATCTTAGTAATTTAACAACTGCAGTGATTCACTTAACAACTGTGGCAAGAAAGGTCGCAAAATGGGGCAAAACTCACTTAACAAATGTCTCACTTAGCCACAGAAATGTTGGGTTCAATTATGATCATAAGTAAAGGACTGGCGGTACGTAATAAGTTTTTTTGTTTTATTTGGGGGGGGAGGGGGAGTTGACTGGTGAATAGAATAGAATAGAATAGAATAGAATAGAATAGAATAGAATAGAATAGAATAGAATAGAATAGAATAGAATAGAATAGAATAGAATAGAATAGAATAACAGAGTTGGAAGGGACCTTGGAGGTCTTCTAGTCCAACCCCCTGCTTAGGCAGGAAACCCTACACCACTTCAGATAAATGGTTATCCAATATCTTCTTAAAAAGTTCCAATGTGGGAGCATTCACAACATCTGGAGGCATATCATGGTGGTGTAGGTCTTGTACCTTGGATGGTCCTAGGTAAAAAAAAAAAAAATACCCTACTGCTGGTGCATCTTATTCTTGGAACAGTCTTGTGGCCCCTTGGATGGTTCTGCTGGCTTCTTGGATGGCTGTGCAGAGAATGTGGAGGTCTGTGTTTTGCATGCCGGTGCAGGCTACTGTGAAGAAGTGAGGTCAGGATCTTCTTTTCCCACAGAAAGAAGATCATTGCACATCCATTTGCTGGAAGAACCGTCTCCCCAGTTGAGGAGTTGAGGAGCTACTGCTCCTGTTTAAGACAATTTAAGATGGTGCTAATTAGGCTAATCCAAGAATATTCTCGATCAGAAAGGTCGGCAGTTCGGCGGTTCGAATCCCTAGCGCCACGTAACAGAGTGAGCTCCCGTTACTTGCCCCAGCTTCTGCCAACCTAGCAATTCGAAAGCATGTAAAAAATGCAAGTAGAAGAATAGGGACCACCTTTGGTGGGAAGGTAACAGCGTTCCGTGCACCTTCGGCGTTTAGTCATGCCGGCCACATGACCACGGAGACGTCTTCGGACAGTGCTGGCTCTTTGGCTTTGAAACGGAGATGAGCACCGCCCCCTAGAGTCGGGAACGACTAGCACGTATGTGCGAGGGGAACCTTTACCTTTAAGAATATTCTGTGTAACAGCGTTTTCTTTGCTGCAGTAGCCAACTAACCTCAGTTGATCTAGAAAAGTCCAAGCAGTGTCATAGCTGTTTAGGTCTTTGATGGCAGAGAGAGACCATCTGAAATGTCACGAGAGAACGCCCACTGGAGAAGTTGGGGGAAAAAATCCCAGAAGGCTGCCTTGGCCAATTATTTTAAACCAAACCCAAAATAGCTTGGAGAGATTCTCCAGAAAGAAAGCGGGGGAGT
This sequence comes from Thermophis baileyi, assembly GCA_003457575.1. Classification (NCBI taxonomy): domain Eukaryota; kingdom Metazoa; phylum Chordata; class Lepidosauria; order Squamata; family Dipsadidae; genus Thermophis; species Thermophis baileyi. The sequence goes on from QLTV01003186.1 coordinate 1,716,117, forward strand.
GCCTGCAATCCATTTGTTTAGATGTGTGACAGCTTCCCCGTTATAAAAAAAAAAAATAGGCATCAACATCATACAGTCAAAACCAAAGATTGTTCACTCTTTCTCAGGATTGTCTGCAGAGTCTCTTCTCTAAAAGGCTGGCTTCACTTACAGCAGTGCAACCTTGCCGTTGCTACTGCTGCTTGTTATGAGACTCCCTGAAAAATAATATTCTTCAAAGTACAAACAACATAACAAAATCACCTGCTACACATCCGTTTCTAAGGAAGTAGGCAGCAAAAAGAGGCAAAAGTGGTATCATTGAAAAAGACACACACACACACACACACACAAACAGAGAGAGAGAGAGATGAAGCGACTTCTCTGCCAACCAATGTCTTTTCTTGTATGGCACTTGACAATGACTCACAGAGAGAGAGAGAGAGAGATGAAGCGACTTCTCTGCCAACCAATATCTTTTCTTGTATGGCACTTGACAATGACTATTCAACCAAGACAATGACAGGTTACATTAAACTGCCTGTACATCAAAACCCTCCTTCTGATTTTTTTTTTTTTTGGTAATAAATAGCCTGTCTGATGCCTGTCTTGTGAGCATTGCCATTGGGCAGTTGGAGGGTTTAGAAGGAGCTAATTATTAACCGCTTAATAACTGGAAAAGAAGCTTGATCTCTTGATGCTGATGGCATCAAGCTGGCACTTGAGGTCTCCTGGGAAGTCTTCAGAAGGATCCATCTGGCAGCATAACAAAAGGCTGAGTAACTTTGGTTTCCCAGTTAATGGGAAGATATGCTGGCACTGCTTGAGCAAACAAAGAATCGAATGGGGTTACAATGAGTTGTCAAAAATAGTTATAATAATTAATAATAACGGGTTTATCCAATGGTCTCTTGGTAGGGCCACATCTGCCGGGAGAATGGATTCAGTCTCACTCTGTATTCCACCACCATCCTGCCCACATAATGAATGCCAAGGACTCCCTGGAATCAGTGTAGAGTTTTTATGAAAAATAAAAGGAGAAAGAAAATCTCAGTATACGGCACAAATCCATTCACTTGATATTGGATGTAGACCAAGGTCTTCAACTAAACCCAAAGATAAAATATCAGCACACTTTTAATAATAGTTTGCTCTTCAAGCAATGGGAGTGCACAGGGGGTGGCAAATCTGCTTTTAAACAATCATTGGCCCTTTTTATCCTGGATATAAATTATCTCAACTTGGGTGAAATTCAAAATTTTTCCTTACCGGTTCTGTGGGCGTGGCTTGGTGGGCATGGCAGGGGAAGGATATTGCAAAATCCCCATTCCCTCCCCACTCTGGGGCCAGCCAGAGATGGTAATTGACGGTTCTCCGAACTACTCAAAATTTCCACTACCGGTTCTCCAGAACCTGTCAGAACCTGCTGAATTTCACCCCTGTCTCAACTACTCCTACTAGGGCAGGGGTGTCAAACTCATGGCCCGCAGGCCAGATGCGTCACGTGCTGGCCACGCCCACCCCCGATTTAGCGAAGGGGGGAAAAGTCCCGATACATCATGTGATGATGACATGACAACGTGAGTTTGACACCCCTGCTATAGGGTATTGCATGCCAAAACAACTAAACACAGGAACAGTTTCCCCCCCCCATGCTATTACTCCGCTAGAACTAATTCTCACAGTGCTATCTAATGTCTATGTATATCTACCCATGTAGTGTGGTTGTAGTATTATTGCATTTATCCTTTTTATCTTTATCTTGCTTTTATTGGTATGATGATATTGCTTTGCATGTATACTGAGTGCTTTTACACTGGAGACAAATTCCTTGTATATCAAATCACACTTGGCCAAATAAAGTTCAATTCAACTCAATTCATCTTTTGCCCTATTGATTATAAATCACCTTAGGCATGAAAGATGGCTGGTTGACTTTCATCCAGTCACTCTCTCTCTCTCTCTCTCTCTGACAAACTCATTTTACAGGGTTGTTGTGGGGAAAATAGACGGAGGAAAAAGCATTAGGTACATTCACTGCTTTGAGTTATGAAAATAATAAAGGCAAAATGGAAATAAATATATGGAGTTCTGAGTTGCAATATTAAGCTGATCCTGGCTGATTGTGAAAAGCTAAACCAGAGGTCTTCAAACTTGGCAACTTTAAGACTTGTGGACTTCAACTCCCATAATTCTCCAGCCAGCTATGCTGGCTGGAGAATTCTGGGAGTTGAAGTCCACAAGTCTTAAAGTTGCCAAGTTTGAAGACCTCTGAGCTAAACAGAGGTTACCAGGAAATACAAGTTGTAGCCAGGACAGGGAAATTACAGAAACATTCCAGAAAAAGCTAGGAGCAAACCACTGTTACAGATGTTCTCCAGTTGTGCAGTACTACAATGCCCTAACATTTTACTTATTTATTTAGCATATGGCATCTACAGGGATCATAAAAATCACTGATACACAATACTAATAAACACATTATATATACATATATATACATACACACACACACACACACACACACAAATATAAGTTGTTAATTTAAAAATCAGTTAAATAGGTTAATAGGTTAAAAATCATGCCCTAAGATAAATATAAGATTTCCCCTCATAAATAAAACTAATGATTTCACTAAGGATTGGGTTAGTCAAGAAATAAACCTACAGTCTACTAAACTGTGTTTAGACCTTTCACTATGCTTATCATAGGTTTATTATTATCAACCTTGCTAGCAAATTGGACAACTAGCTTTTCTTAACTCAATAGCAATAGGAAAATAACTATTTTTGAAAGGTCAGGAATGGAAACAAATGGATAAAAGTACTGACCTTTACTAACACATACCCTTCTACAGCACTCTAAAGACTACCCACCCACCGAACTGAAAGTTATCCTCTAGTCTAGTGGGATACCCTCTTTCCCATAACACTGTGAGTTTAGCCATTTTTCAAGTGTCTCTCCAGGCTTTGCTCTCTGTTTTCCAAGGCACCAAAGAAGCAAGTTTTGACAGTATGAAAAATTAATCGGATTGAAAAGATCCTCCTCAAGTGCTTTCACTCACCCAGGGTACAGTCTACAGCAGCGGTCACCAACCAGGGGTCCACAGAAAAATTATTTGCATTTTTTATATTGCACTAAATACTATTTATCTTTTTAAAAAAATCATATTTAGTGGTCAGCGGGATTTAAAATTATGAATTTAGTGGTCCCTGAGGTCCGAAAGGTTGGTGACCCCTGGTCTACAGTTTAAGAAGCTTTATATAACTGTATTTCTTATAAGCCATGACTCTGACCTGGAATCTGACAAGGTTGCTGCAGCTGAGCCTATGCCTCAGGAACCAGGAAACCAGGACTAAATGGAGGCTGATCAGCCAGAGACATCTCCTCCTCCTCCTCCTCCTCCTCAGCTGGAGCAGCCAGATGGCCAGGCCCAGCCCCTAAGCCCCAGATCAAGGGAAATCAGGTAAGCAGAGCAATGCCCCTCAATGAGACTTCTCACTAAACAAAGGACAAAGCATGTTTAATTGCAGTCAGCTGGCTACTAAGTTTTGGTTAGCCCCTTTGCCTGCAGTCTTTGTTGGAGACAATTGTTTTGACTTCTTAACTCTCGCATCTTGTTTCTGCTTCTTGTCTGTGACTATTGAACTGGCTAACCACCTGTGACTCTTGGAATATCTTTGGATTGTACTATTGATTCTTAGACTGTATTCTGTTCTCTTCTCCATTGCTAGACATTTGACTCCCATTGCTGTCTGCTGTTATCTATCTAAAAAAAAGTGTAAAAAAACAACAACGTTCAGTTCTGAATACCATTTGTATGTGTATGTATCAGCAACCTCCAAACAGAACAGTATTTTTGCCAAGAAATCGACCTGGATGTCCTTGAAATCGCCAAGAGTGAAGTTCTACTCAAAATAAATTCTACTTCAAATTTATTTCATAGAGTCTGCAGGGACTTCGTTCCAAGGAGCCCCTGAAAAATCTTCACCCCACAAACGTGGAGACACATGCATTACCATATATTGAAAGACCCGATGAAGTTTGATTACCATTTCACTTGCAATGCTAACAATGATCAGTAGAGGGCAGACTCTGTTTGAAGGACTGTAGATGTCAGCCCTTTTACTCAAGGAACAATATTTAAAATTGTTGGAAATGAGAAAAGGGATTTGATATCAAAAACACAAGTGCGAAAATGTATTTCATTCAGTTACCTGGCATCATATTTGCCTACTCTATTATTTAGTGCAGTGTATAAACATATTAGCCCAACAAAGTCACCCTGAATTATATAGCTGCTAGCTTTCCAGGCTGCTGTGGATGGGGATTATATTCCCACAATAAACTGTCTTGAGTTTCTCCTTGCTTTCTGATCTTTCCCAACTTTGCAGTTTTTGCCAAAAATACAGTTAGATTCTGGCAACTGCTCCCAAGCAGCAAGAAAAGATAATGATCTTGAGAAAAGAAACTGCATTAAGCAGTTACAAACATGAATTATATTTGTCTCCTGCAGCCTCTGAAGCAACTTCTGGAGACTGAATGACAAAACATAGCACAGTCCTCTCCTAGGTCCAGATTGCCTAAATCAAGGGTGTCCAGCTCGCCACGTCACGTTGCCGTCACTTGACGTTTCGTGACGGTTTTCCTCTTCGCAGAGCTGGGGTAGGCGTGGCCTGCGTGTGATGCATCCAGTTTGACACCCCTGGCCTAAATCCAACAATCAACGTTCAAGTGACAAGATGTTCTAATGTTTATATTCAGGTGCTGCTGTAGCAACAGGAATGGCAGAATGGCTTTGATTGATGTACATCCAGATCTCTGTCTCTGCCTCCCCTCTCTGTTTTCCATCTCTCATTTTTATTTTTTGTCAGTTATCTACATACCCAATGCTCCTGCCTCCTATTTTCCCCTCAACAACAGCCCTGTGAAGTAGGTAGATTATGAGAGAGAGTGACTGGCCAAAGTCACCCAGCTGGCTTTCATGCCTAAAAGAGGCCTCGCATTCACAGTCTCCTGGTTTCTAGCCAGGGGTGGGTTCCGGTTTTCGTCGCTGCCGGTTCGCTCAGTGGCGCGCTGTGCGGGCGCGTGGGCGCTTCACGGGTGCTTCACAGGTGCTTTGCGGGTGCTTCACGGGTGCTTCACGCATGCGCAGTGCTAAAACAAAGCTTCTGCGCATGCGCAGAAGCGAAAAACAAGATGGCAATGCCTATGGCGCCGCCGAAAGAACCGGCTCGGGAGTGTGACCAGGCTGCCATTACTGCCGGTTCAGAGAACCAGTCCCTATTTTTACTACCGGTTCTATAGAACAGGTCCAAACCGGCAGGAACCCACCTCTGTTTCTAGCCCATCATCTTAACCACAACACCAAACTGGCCCTTTTTGGGGGCGTGCAGGCAGACTCACTTGAAATATTGAGAAGTAACTGTGGGTCCTGACAAAACAGCTACCATGACGAACATGTCCAACCGCAAGAAATCCACAAAGCAAATTGGTCTGATTGCTCCTTGCCAGCCTGCCTGTCCCCATCCCTAATGTTCTTCCTTTTGTTTTGTTTTTCAAGAAGATAAATGCACTGAGCAACAAAGTAATGGCTGCAGCCATCCAGCATTTATATTTTCTACCAATGCCCCTGGGGCTGTGTGGCACTTGAGCTGTGCTGGGGGATATGACTGACATTTCTCGGGTTTGAACGTGAGCCCCCAGAAGGCTGTCAATCTTGTGAGAGCTTCTGCATGGCTTTGGATTGGAGAGGCCCGCTATAATGTCCCACCTCCCAGCTGTTTAAATTCTCCTGAGTGAAGTCAAAGGCCTCCACTAAGTGACTATCATTCACCCATATCTCTAGTGACCCCACAGAGGTGACGTTTTGTTTCCTAACATAGCTTCTGCTCCATACACCATTGTAGAAAATGAACATAGCAAGGATGGTAGGAGAGAGAGAGACATGGGGTGACAATTTTTGTGCTTTCCCATTAGCCAGTTGGAGGGAGCATTGGTCAGTTCATAATGCTCCTCAGCTCTCAGTGTCAAAGCATTGTGGGGCAACTTGAGTGTAATTCTGAGGTTTTGTGGGTTGAAAATGGTGGTTCTCTCAAGTGCCTTCAGGGATCTTCTTCGAAGGACAGGTAGTTCTCGACTTATGACCAGTTGCTTAGCAACCATTTGAACTTATGATGGACCCCCCCCAAAGCTATTAACAGCAAATATTCAAAGTCTGCTATCTTCCCCACCCCCCCTGTGAGCGCATTTGGGATGCTCGACAAGTGGCTCACATTTATGGCCATATGTAGTGTCCCACCGTCATGTGACTGCAATTTACAAGTGTTTTGCCAGAAACCGGTGTTTATTTCCAGTTTCTGGCAAAAAAAAAAAAAAGCCCCATAGCCAACAATGGGTTCACTTTATGACTGCCATGTTTATTTAACGATCTCTGCAAAAAAAAAAAATGATAAAAATTGGGTGTGGTCATGTGATGGCTCAATTAACAACCGTGATTGTGGGCTCAATTATGGTCCTAAGTCAAGGCCTACGTGTAAGAATGATGCTTGAGATTGGGATTTTCCTCTGAAGCATCCTGGCTTGCCACTGATTTTTTTTAAAAGCTAAAATTAGCTGGGGAATGTAGGCCAGAGGGTGCCAAAAGAGATATTTGGAGACATGTTGAGGCCCCTTGCTTCTTCGTTGGGGACAGGAGTGTTACTGGAACCTGCAGCTTCGCAGAACTTTAATTTCCTCATCTGCGTAGCTTAAACCTCTTTTATGTTTGGAATTACTCACCTCACCTGAAACGCCCATGAAATATCTTAAAAAACGAACACACGTGTGCCCAAACCCCTTGAATAATGTAAAAGCTGTACTTAGTCACTGACTCTGCCTGTGCAGAGTAATTAATGAGATAAACCTTAAGGGTTTGTCTCTAGCAGTTTGGAGAATTTTAAGCACAAACATAACCAATATGCATACATTAACTTCTTTGAATAATTAATAGGCTGAGGGTGACTCTATGACTAAGGCAAGGGTCTTAATTGTACAACGCTGCGACTCATACTTATCATTTAATGAATAAAGAACTCTCCTGCTTCACCTGTCTTGGGGTTATTAATATGTGAAAAACACTGTAAACAAATACCAACTAATAACAGTTTAATGTGTGGTATTTCAATATGGGTATAAGTCTCATGGATTTTTCATGGCCATTCAGGGACTAGTATACAATTCATAGTTGAGAGAGTACAACCTATTAGATTTATTTGTTTGTTTATTACAGCCTCTCTGGGCAGCAAGCAGTAAGACAATAACTACACCACTAATACAGTTAATGCAATAAGATTCTTATATAAACAATTAAAAACCCATTGTGGCAACCCTATTCATCTAGGGCCAAGGGCACATCGGAATAAGCCTATTTTCACTTGTATGCAAAAAACTAGGAAGCTTAGAGTAGATTAAGAATCAGGCCCCGGGTTAAACTCCAACAGTATGAATATAGCAAGGAGAAAAATCTTCAGAAATGGAAAAACAGTAATGACAGACTGGCTCTGTTCATGCCTTGTGCGGGATCATGACTTGTTTTAAGCATGCTTTGCTAACTTCACAAGGGCAGGGTTCACTTATAGTAGAATAGAATGAAGTAGAATAGAATGAAGTAGAATAGAATGGGATGGGATGGGATGGGGATGGGGATGATGGGATGGGATGGGATGGGATGGAATGGAATGGAATGGAATGGAATGGAATGGAATTGCAGCTTGCTGAGTTGTTTCAGATTGGGGGGGTGACTTGCACTGTTCCTATCATTCTGTTAGAGAACTTTGGGGAATTGTGCTGTTATAATTCCAATTTTTTTGGAAATGTTTTATTTATTTATTCATTCATTCATTCATTCATTCATTTATTTAGTCAAGCATATATAAAATTACAGAAAAAGTATAAACATGATTGTGAATACGTAAAATGTATAAACATGGTTAAGTATACATGAGATGGTTACGAATACATGGGGACATTAGGACAGGGACGGTAGGCATGTTGGTGCGCTTATGCACGCCCCTTACAGACCTCTTACGAATGGGGTGAGGTCAACGGTAGACAGTCTAAGGTTAAAGTTTTGGGGGTTTGGGGAAGAAACCACAGAGCCAGGTAGTGATTCCAGGTATTGACCACTCTGTTGCTGAAGTCTGTCAGAGTTTGTTGCATAAATCAAATCCAGAAGCACACACAGATAACTGATTCAGCTGGATTCATTAACTTCTTTATATACATAATAATATATATACAATACCAGAAGTAGTTCTTCCAAGTAAACACAAGGCAGGAGAGAGCAGTTAGTTTCATTTCAGAGTTCAGAGCAGACAGAGTACAGAGTGGGCTGAGCCACGCCCAGCCTTCTAGCTTAAGTTTCAGTTTCGATTCTCTGCACAGACTCAGATGTGTTCAAGCTCCCATTGGCTGACTTAGTTGCTATGCCTATTCATTGGCTGACCTTGTTACCATGTCTCTCCCAGTTCATGAATATTTTAACAAAGTCGTTATTTCTGCAATCAAGTTTGGAGCGGTTTACGTTAAGTTTGTATCTATTGTGTGCTCATGTATTGTTGTGGTTGAAGCTGAAGTAGTCATTGACAGGTAGGGCATTGTAGCAGATAATTTTATGTGCTACACCTAGGTCAGACTGAAGGCGACATAGTTCTAAATTGTCTAAGCCTAAGTTTTCAAGTCTGGTTGCATAAGGTATTCTGTTGCGAACAGAGGAGTGGAGGACTCTTCTCGTGAAATATCTCTGGATATTCTCAATGGTATTAATGTCCGATATGTAGTGCAGACATACATATGAGCTGTATTCGAGAATTGGTCTAGCAAATGTTTTGAATGCTCTAGTTAGACGTACAATGTTACTAGAGAAGAAGCTACGCAAGATTAGGTTAACAACTCTTAATGCCTTTTTGGCAATGCTGTTACATTGATCTCTGGCACTTAGATCATTTGAGATGAGTACTCCAAGGCCCTTGACAGAGTGAGGGTCGTCTACGAGGTCGTATCCGCCCAGCTTGCATTTTAT
>QLTV01003186.1:1728382-1743067 GCA_003457575.1 Thermophis baileyi
CCTTCCACCCCACCCATACACGAGCACACAATAGATACAAACTTAATGTAAACCGCTCCAAACTCGACTGCAGAAAATATGACTTCAGCAACAGAGTGATCAATGCCTGGAATTCACTACCTGACTCTGTGGTTTCTTCCCCAAACCCAAAAAACTTTAACCTTAGACTGTCTACTGTCGACCTCACCCCATTCCTAAGAGGTCTGTAAGGGGCGTGCATAAGCGCACCAGCGTGCCTACCGTCCCTGTCCTACTGTCCTATTGTCTTCATCTATCTGTATTCACTTTGATTATGTTTATGATTATACCTATACCTGCTATCTTGTACATGTTTGACAAATAAATAAATAAAAAAATAAAAAAATAAATGTAGCCAGTTTTGTTTTTTCGCCATAGAGATTTTTTGGGGGATTGGAGCTTCCTTATTGTTATGGGCAATTTGTTTTTCCTGGTTTTGGGGGTTACTAGTGGTACGTATAGTTTAATGACTCTTTTGACTTCAAGCAAAAAAATGTTATAATGTTCTTCGGCAGTATTACAACCAGTGAACAGAGTTTGCCAATTAAGAGATGAGAGGTCGTCAGTTATGAGATCATAGTTGGCTTTTCTAAAGTTATACCTTGGGATTCCGTCATTATGATCATCTTTGTAAGGACATAAGTTAAGACAAAAGTCAATCATGCTGTGGTCATTGTTGGAAAAGGGTTTATTTATTTGTAGACCATAGATTGAGTTTAAACTATTGCAGAAGATGAGATCAAGGCAGTTGTTGAGTCTAGTGTTGTTTGTAACTAGTTGATTCAATGCCAGATTTGTAACGGCATTGTACATGGTTGTATGTATTGATTCTGTTGTACATTCGTTTATGGTCCAATTAATAAGAGGTAGATTGAGGTCACCAAGAAAGATAAGAGAGTGTGGGCAAGAGGCTGCCCACGTTAGTAGTGAAGTTAGTTTGTTCGCATGTACAAGATCGTAATCAGGGGCTCTGTAACAAAGTAAGAAGCGAAATGTGGTGTTTAGGGACAGCTCGCATACGATGGTCTCAGGTCATGATCATAATCATAAAATACAATCATCGTAAATCATAAGATACAAACTCAGTGATAGTCATAGGATACTAAATAGGCAAACAACACAAATCATAATAGGATACTAAATAAAGGGAATCAACATAAATCATGACATACAAACAGCAAAGTTATAGTCATAGGAAGCTCAGGAAATAGGTAATAGGAAAGATGAAAAGATGAGAAGGATGACAGGTAATACAGCCCTACTAGGTAATTTGACATCCTAGGGCAGGGGTGTCAAACTCATGTCATCACGGTGGCATCACGTGACATATGGGGACTTTTTTCTCCTTCACTAAACTGGGCGTGGGCATGGCCAGCATGTGACGCATTTGGCCCGTGGGCTGGGAGTTTGACAGCCCTGTCCTAGGACATAACAGTGTTGTGGGAATTAGTTGTTTAGCAGAGTGATAGCATGGGGGGAAAAACTGTCTTTGTGTCTGGTTGTTTTGGCGTTAGTGTCCTATAGTATTGTCTTGAGGTGAAGTTGAAACAGCTTATGTCCAGGATGTGAGGAGTCTGTAAATATTTTCACAGCCCTCTTTCTGGCTTGTGCAGTATACAGGTCCTCAATGGAAGGCAGGCTGGTTGCAATTATTTTTTTCTGCAGTCCTAACTATCCGTTGAAGTTTGTGTCTGTCTTGTTTGGTTACTGTGTCAAACCAGACAGTTATAGAAGTACAAATGACAGACTCAATAATTCCTTTATAGTACTATATATCATTTACAAACCACATTGGTTGGTTTCACAACTGGACTAAATCATGGCTTGTTTTAATCATTGTTTAATAAAACCACAGTAGCTGAGTTAACAAATTACATTAATCTAAACCAGGGGTGTCAAACTCATGTCATCACGACATCGTCACATGATGTATCGTGACTTTTTTCCCCTTCGCTAAACTGGGTGTGGCTGTGGCCAGCATGTGATGCATCTGGCCCATGGGCTGTGAGTTTGACAGCCCTGATCTAAACCTAAGCATTTATTTTCCCCCAAAGACAAAGAAGTGTATGAAAGTGTATGGATGTAATGGTAGCAAGGGTCAAGAGGTATGGAGAACTATATTGAATGGTGTTAGTGTAAAATAGTTTCAGTAATTTCCTTTTATTTTACCTTATGCCTGTACTGTCTTTGACTTACAATTGCATGCTACCTTCTGTGCTTTGCATATTGTAACCGATCCTTAAAAGAAATTATGTGAAATTGTATGTACACACAGGTGATCCTCGTTTAGCCATCACTTCTTCAGAGACTGTCCAAACTTACCGTTGCTTTTATCTTAGTTACTATCAAGCCTCATGACCAGTGGTGAAATCTAAAAATTTTCCCTACGAGTTCTGTGGGTGTGGCTTATTTTGTGGGCGTGGCTTGGAGGTCAGGTGACTCGTTGGGCGTGCTTGGTGGTCATGTGACCGGGTGGGCGTGCTTGGTGGTCAGGTGATCGGGTGGGTGTGGCCAACTTGTAAAATGTGGTGAAACTCACTTAACAACGCTCTTGCTTAGCAACCAACATTTTGGGCTCAATTGTGGTCATACATTTTCTTTCTTTCTTTCTTTCTTTCTTTCTTTCTTTCTTTCTTTCTTTCTTTCTTTCTTGTCTCTCTCTCTCCCTTCCTTTCTTTCTCTTTCTTTCTCTCTTTCGCTTTTTCTTTCTTTCTTTCTTTCTTTCTTTCTTTCTTTCTTTCTTTCTTTCTTTCTTTCTTTCTTTCTTTCTTTCTTTCTTTCTTTCTTTCTTTCTTTCTTTCTTTCTTTCTTTCTTTCTTTCTTTCTTTTCTTTCTTTCTCTCTTTCTCTTAATATTCAATTTTGCAGCTACCAAGATTGTTGGATGAGCAGGCATTTCCTCTTTCTTCCCCACCCCCTCTCTCTCACACACACTCACTCACACACACACACACACCTGGTCTGGGCACATAGACGGTGCCCTTCCCGAGGAGTTCTCCTGCACAGTTGCGTCCGGTAGCAGCAGTGGTGGTGGGGGCGGTGGGGGCGGTGGGGGCAGAGTTTGCCTGGGTTCTCTGCCATCCCAGAAGTTTTCCGGTGCAGCACGGTTCTGGGATGGCGGAGACCTTGCTTGGGAGAGTCAGCAGCAGAGATTGCTTGGTAGAGCCCAAGCAAGCAAGCTCTCTGCCATCCCGGAACCGTGCCACGCTGGGGAGTTTTCTGGTGCGGCACGGTTCCAGGATGGTGGAGAGCTTGCTTGGGAGAGCCAGTGGCAGTGGCAGAGCACACCCTGCCCTTCAGGGGCCCAAGGGCGGGCGGCCCGGCCCGGAAGCAGCGCGTCCCCCATCCAAGGAGTTTTCTTCCCCAAGAAGGGGGGGGGGAGAGGATACGGTGCCCCCCTCCCTCACTGAAGGGGAGAAGGCGAAAGCAGCATTTTAGGAGCAGAAAGGCCGGTTGCGGAGGCAGAAACCTGGGAAGGGAAGTGGCGGCACGTCCTTTCGGAGGAGTCCCGGGGCGGGCGGGTGGGCGGGTGGGCATTCAGCTTCTCTCCCCCCAGGGGTCCATGTACCTTCCAGGGGGAATCCAGTGCAGGGATAATTCTGCCTGGGTGCCAGGCGCATCATCCTTGGTACGGTCCCGGCTGCAGGGCAGCCATGCTCCAGTCCAGGTTGCTGGGCTCGGTGGAGAAGCGGCGGCGGCGGCAAAGGCAGCACTGGAGTCTTGGCCCCTACTCAAGGCGGAGCGGCGAGGTGAGGCGGGCAGCGGGGGTGGGCAGAGCAACCCTCCCCGAGCCTCTCTTCCCTCTGGGGGGCAGCACCAGCACGGGCGGCAGGCTTTCCTTAAGGGGGAGGAAAGCGCCCCAATTCAGCAGCAGTGCACCCAGGCAGAGGGGGGGCACCCAGGCAGAGGGGGGGCACCCAGCCAGAGGGGGGGCGCCTGCTGAAAAAAGCGTGGTCGGAAGGGCAGAAAAAACCAGGGAACTTTTGGCCAGGCTGGGCGTGAAGGAGTCTGCCAGGCTGGGCATCTCCTTTCTGCCCCCTCCCTTTCCAAGCCTCTTTTTATTCATGAGCTGAAGGCAGGGAGATGGCAGCGAGGAAGCCAATGGGGGAGGGGGCAGGCTAGGAGGGGCCCCCTCCCCATTTGCGCCTTCCTCTGCAGACTGTCCCGAGATCGCGATCTCGCCTAGGAGACTCAGCGGGGTCTCCCCATTATCCCCGCCACCGCGCCCGGCTTCTTCTGGCAAAGTTGAGGTGGCGGGAATGGGGGGAACCTTCCCTCCCTCCCTTCCCCCCACCCCACCCCTCCCCAAAGGGAAGAGGGTCGGAGGCAACTGGGGAGCAATCGGTCGGGGAAGCAGTGCTTGCCTGGGCTCTCTGCCATCCCGGAACTGCACCACACCAGGGAATTTTCCTGCGCAGCTGTGGTGCCGGTGGCGGAGCACACCCTGCCATTCGGGAGCCGAGGTGGAGGGGAAGGCAAGTGGGCGGCAGTTGGCCAAAGGCCCTGCAGAAGCCGAGCGCGCCAGGCCCAAAAGGCAAGTGAGCCTCGCCATGTCCCTCCGAAGCGGCTCCTCGGATGAGCGCAGTGGGTCTTCCTCCCCCCCACCACCACCAGCATCGGCCTTACCTTTGCTGCTGCTGCTATGGGGCTGAGTCTGAGAGCAGCGGGAAATGGCAAGTGGAAAAGGTCCAAAAGGCAGGAAACGGCAAACGGATGTCCCAGGACTGCTGCACATGCGCACCGCATCTCCCGCAGCCCTCTTCCGGTGCGGACTCGCATCCTACCGCATGTGCAGTCCCGGGACATCCACTTGCAGGACGAGTGAGTGGTGACCGGGGGACCAGTTTGGGGGCGTGGCCAACCAGCCATCGCTGCCGGTTCAGTGAACCACCGGCGGCCGTCGCTACCAGTATGCCCAAACCGGTCCGAACCGGGAGCATTTCACCCCTGCTCATGACCCTTTATGGCTAATGCAGGATCCCATAGTCATGAGTTTGCAACCGTCTCTGCTGGATGGGACAAGAAGTCAGAAGTCACAGTCATGTGAGGTCTATACGTAATGGTCCTTGTTCAATGACAGAAACCAGGACTGCTGGAACTGCCATTACTAAGTAGAACTTTGCTAAGCTAAGAGTGCAGAAAAGAGCAACAAAGATGATTGGGGAGCTGTAGGCTAAAACATACGAAGAACGGTTGCAGGAATTGAGTTTGTCTAGTCTAGTGAAAAGAAGGACTAGGGGTGACATGATAGCAGTATTCCAATATTTGAAGAGTTGCCACAAAGAAGAGGGGGGTCAACCTATTCTCCAAAGCACCAGAAGGCAAGACAAGAAATAATGGATGGAAATTAATCAAGGACAGAACCAACCTAGAACTAAGGAGAAATTTCCTGACAGAACAATTAATCAGTGGAATGGCCTGCCTTCAGCAGTTGTGGGTGCTGGAAGGTTTTAAGAAGAGACTGGGCAGTCACTTGTCTGGAATGGTATGGTCTCCTGCAGGGGGTTGGACTAGAAGACCTCCAAGGTCTCTTCCAACTCTGTTACTCTGTTAATGGTTACATGGTTTTTCAACTTACAACCATATCACTTAATGATGGAGTTTTCAGTCCAAGTTACTGTTGTTAAACAAGGACTACCTGTATGTGAGTGTATGTTTTAATATTTAACTTTCTCCCACAAGATGGAGATACCAGTAAAGAGTAAGCTATATAGAAAAGATAAAAACTGTGCCTGTGAGGCGAGCAGCAGTTTCCCAGATCATGTCACAAAGGCAGATTTCTGTGTTGGCCTTCTGAGATGAAAGCTTAGATTTCCTCATGAAAGTTAGCCGTCTGCCTTTTCATTTGCTGCACTTAACCTTATATCAAGGGTTTGGCTGACTGTTGCCTTGAAATAATACTCTGGTTATTGTGGAACTGAAATTATATTCAGAGACTCTGCTGGACTGTGTCGATATGATGCACCATTGCTGGATGAAAGAGTTGGCAGCATTCTCCTAAAAGCTCAGAATCACAGTCATGCTTATGAGCTAGCTAAGGAAATCTCAGGAGGAATTGCTGTGAGTTGATCTGACAATTTATCTTGTTTTCAGAAATGAGATATATTATAAGCAGTCATTAAATCATTCAATACTCAAAAATCATGCAAAAATATTATTCTTTAGACTAGTATTCACATTTTGTGCCCCCCAAATGTATTCGGCACTTGGTGGAGTATCTTGGGGCTATAATTCTCATAATTTCCAGCTAGCACTGTCAATGTTAGCTGGGACTTTGGGAGTGATATTTCCACTGTATTTGTAAAGCTCCCTGCAACTCCTGGTTCCAGGCAATCCTATTGCTAATGATCTTGGCTTGGACTGTTGTAGTAAATATGAGGTCCATTCATAACAAGGCTAAATTTATCCATAACATACAGTGAATGAAGCAGTCCTGACATGTACTACACAAATGTGGTTATGTGAAATAAGGGATTCACGTAATCTTATGAAAATACATCCTCCCAGTTTTGGGTCATCCATCAGTCTCAACTTCAAGACAGCAAAAGGGGTTAATGATGATCATCTGGGAAATTTCTGACCTCGGAATGTTGGGTTATAAGGGATCCTACTTATGTGTTGCCCATTTTTCCATACTTGAGGTTGCTTGAGTAATTTTCCAGCAATCTGATAGGGAATTCAATCTTGTACCTAGTGAAACATGGAGATGATATCTTGATATCTTTCTAGACTACCTACAAGGGCTGAGAGAGGTACAGTATCAGGGGTGGGCTGCTGGGGGTTCGCAGGGGTTCGGGAGAACCTCTAGCTAGGATTCTGTGCAGTTCAGAGAACCCCCAAATCCCACTCCTTTCCCAACCCGCCCACCCCTCCCCTCCCCTCCCTCCCAGGAGTCCCCACACGGCCTGTTTTGGATGCAGGTAAGTGCAGGGAGCACACGGAGGCTTGGGTGAAAAATAGGCCTACCAGAAGTTCGGGAAAGCCGGAAATGGGCCTGTTTCCAGCCCCCAGAGGGCCTCCGGAGCCTGGGGAGGCTGTTTTTGCCCTCCCGGAGGCTCGAGGAAAGCTGCCGGAGCCTGAGGAGGGCAAAAAGCCCCCCCCCACCATGATGCAGGAGGCCGACTAGGCCATGCCCACCATGGCCATGGCCACCCAGCAACTGGGCAGAGAACCCCTTGCTAAAATTTTTGAAGCCCACCCCTGTACAGTATGCTTCAGTAGTTCTACTGCTTCCTAATTAGGTATCTCCAATTGGGGAGTGTAGCTGTCAATCCAGCAGTTGCTTCTACATGTGGTTTGATAGAGTTAATTTCTCTTCTGTATTCTTATTCATGAAACCACTGGATGAAGTCATCAATCAGTTGAGGGCGAGATATCAGTATGCTGATGATAATCAGTTATGCATCACCACCTCAGGAATAGTTAAAAATGCTGTGGAAGTCTTGACCTGATGTCTGGAGGATGGGAGGAACCATATAAGAACAAATAAGCTCAAACTGAACTCCTGCAAGATTGAACTATAATTTGTCCAGAAATTATGTAATTCTCTTCTGACTTCACTTATAAGTTTGGGGGGAAAATACTGTTCTCCCTGAAGGATTATGTTTATGATTTGTGGCAAGGGGAACATAATCCTACATTCATGGCTGCTACAAAATATTTGGAGGATGGAGATAAGGGTTACTTCAGCTGGTGCAGGAGGCCCTGATGACATTTATCCGTGCCCTTATGACCTCTAGGTCAAACTACTGTAATATGGTCTTCCTGGGATTGTTTTTGGAGACTATTCATAAGCTGCAGTAGGAACAGAATGTACCAACCCACCTTCTGACAATGGATAGCTCTGCCAGCATCATAAAACATTGCTACTGTGAGCAATACAGTGATTAGTTTCCAAGAAGCTGGTTACCACTCAGTGGTGAGATTCAATTTTTTTACTACCGGTTCTGTGGGCGTGGCTTGGTGGGCGTGGTGTGGCTTGGTGGGCATGTCAGGGGAAGGATACTGTAAAATCTCCATTCCCTCCCCACTCCAGGGGAAGGTTACTGCAAAATCTCCATTCCCTCCCCACTCCAGGGGAAGGTTACTGCAAAATCNAGGGGGAAGGATATTGCAAAATCTCCATTCCCACCCCACTCTGGGGCCAGCCAGAGGTAGTATTTGCTGGTTCTCGGAACTACTCAAAATTTCCGCTACCGGTTCTCCGAACTACTCAAAATTTCTGCTACCGGTTCTCCAGAACTGGTCAGAACCTGCTGAAACCCACCTCTGTTACCACTTCTAAAGTCTTGCATGCTATAGAGCCTGTCTGTCTGAAGGATCTCATTTATATCTGCCCCTTCAGAAGATCAAGCAAGGTGGGTGTTAAGGAATTGTGCAGAGTAACCTCTGGGCCCTGAAGGCTTGCACAGTGAACCGTAATGTTGCAGTAGATATAAGTAATGATTCAGTCAATAAACAGATACGTTAAAGTGTATAAAAACAGTTTACTCAAAGAAATAGCACAGTCCAAATAACAGTCCAAATCATACATGTTCAGTCAGTCAGTGTTTAGAAGTACAGCAGTCTCCTTACCAGCCTTTCTTTGTCTTAATCAGCAAACAAAGATTTCAGCTTTCAAGCAATTCTATACTATCACAGATAGCTACGCTACACACAGAGCTTACTCTCAGACACGAAGTCAATTAAGCAATGGATCAGCAGAAGAGAGAGAACTAACCATGTTCTCTAGCTCCCTCTTATGGCCGTTACTGCCAGTCAGAATGCAACAATGCATTTAAAGCTATATTACATTCATACATTTAAACATTGATTTGTGGCTTGTTTATATTAACCAACCCAACCGTTTGGACAGAGTCCTAACAGTGGGTATACTCCAGGTCACATTAATCAGTGTCACCTTGCAGGACCCAGGAAGTGTGCCTACTCTGTTGCGGTACCTGCCTTCTGGAATGATATCCCCGTCCCCCAAGAGATTCAGGCAACTCCCATCCTTATGATGTTCTGGAAATTATCCTTGGAACAGGGTGATTATAAAGCCCTCTTAGTTGCTTTTGGGTTTAATGTGTATCTTTCTTCCAGTCAACCATGATTTCTTTTTATAAGTACTGTTTTCCTTTATCTATAACCTGCCCAGAATCCTGAAAGTGTCTAGCCCCCTCAAAATTGGATAAATATTTATACTAAACCAGCAGTCCTTAGTTATTGTAAAAAAGTTAAGTTACTCCACAACAGCTATGCCCAGATTGCCTGAAGCTTAATCAAAGGATGGAGGTCTATATATCATCAGATGATCACCTTGATTTAGATTTAGTTGTTGTCAAGTAGCTTTGATCACAGATATTACATTCAGGGGAGATGCTTTCCATGGCAGATTCATTCTTCGCATTTGACATTTGAGCACAAACAATATACAGTCCCTTGCTAAAAAAAGCACAGGTCTGTGTTGGCAACTGAACAGCTGTGTGTATTCATGCACAGAAAAAGGTGGAATATATTTCTGAAATGAGTACTCATTTAATCAAGAGTAATTCATATCATTAAGGAGTAGGAAGATTTGTTTATATTCAGTGACAGCTTTGAGGGAGTTTAAAAAAGAAAAGGACAACAAAACACCTGCACATTTGGAGATGTGGGGAAAATATAGTTTCATCCTCAGTTAAACTTCAAGAACAGATTAAGAAGCATAAAGTAAGCAAACTCCACTTGAATAAGTGAATTACTACTTTTTTTTCCTGCTTGCTGGCCCTTATTAACTCCTTCCTCAGCACCATCTCCACTTGTTGTAATGAGGAGACATTCACATCTGCCCAAAGACAAAGGGGAAGAAGGAAGGCAAAAGACACAGCAAAATAGAACATATGGAGAAAGCATTCTTGCTTCACCCAAACCAGATTATGAAAGAGTAGCTCTTTTAGTACCAAAAGCTAACCTGTCTATTTAAGAGAGGCCCAAGAGTTTATGGCCTGAGAGCTACTTCTGGCTCTCTTCCTCCTTTTTGTGGTCCTTCATGGATTCAGTGTCAAATGGCAGCAAATTGCCAATTTTTAGTGGCACAACTTTTGTTCACTAAAATAGGGGAAGTACAATAACCACCACATATCCCATCTCACAGGGAATCCCCACAGATTCCCTCTGAGATGAAAAAAATTGCTGTCAAGTTTGGTTTAGTCCTTTTAAATTGCATTATTAAATTGCAAAGCTGAATATATCACAGAATCATAGGGTTGGAAGGGATTGTGCAGGTCTTCTAGACCAGAAGTGTCAAACTCGATTTCATTGAGGGCCACATCAGGGTTGTGTTTGACCTCAGGGGGCCAGGATGGGTGTGGCCAGGGTGGGCATGGCCAGCTCGATGTCACTCGTGTCATGGGCGCCTGTGGTGGCCCGAGCACTCTGCCAGCGAAAACAGGCTCCTGAGCTCCATTTTCGGCTGTGACGGCTTCCTGCAACCCTCTGCCAGCAAAAACAGAGCTCGGGAGGGCTGCCCGAGGGCTGCGATGGCCTCCTGTGTTGCGGAGAAAAATAATTAGAGGCGAAATGAATCTTGTTTCCATGCTCTCAATTCCCAAGAATAAGACCGGAGGCCAGGAAAGAATAAAAGTAATATATTTGCAAAACAAAAATAAGAACATCTAAGTCTGTGTCTACATGGTGAAGAACAAAGAGAACAAAAAAAAAAGATAATACATGCGCAGTACAGGTATCACATGAGAATTGCATATCAGTGTACGGTGTCATTTCAGAATAAGAGTCCAGCTGACAAATAAATATGAACGTAGTGACATCCTGAAACTCTCTGCCAGTGAAAATGGAGCTCGGGAGCTCCGTTTTCACTGGCAGAGGTACTGCGGGCTGGTCCTTCACTGTTTCCAGGGCGGCCCCATGGGCCAGATCTAAGCACCTCGTGGGCCGGCTCCAGCTCCTGGGCCTTGAGTTTGACACCCCTGTTCTAGACCAACTTCCTGACTGAGGCAGGAGTCCTCATATCATCTTTGACAAACGGTTGTCCAATTTTTTTCATGAAAACCTCAAGATGGAGCACCCACAATGCTAGGAGGCAATCTTTTCCTACTGCTTAATACTCACTGTCAGGACATTCCTCCTTATTCCAGGTTAGATCTCCTTCTGACTAGCTTCCACCCACTGCTTCTTGTCTTGGTATAGGGAATAAATCAATGCCCTCTTCCTCGCAGCAGCCCTGCTATCACGTCTTCCCTCAGTCTTCTCTGATCTTTGGAAACTGCAGCTTCCAGAAGGAAAAAGGTACAGCTCCTGTTTAAAACATATGTTCATTGAGCTTTGAATTTACAGCATTGCTTTGGCCCTTATACAAAAAACAGAACTGAAAATTTATCTTGAAAATACAACTTGCTCTTTGATTAGGGTAAACCACAAAGGTCAAGGTGCCCATTGTATTTTAAACTCCACACTATTATAGCTACTTGTGACTATGTTTCCATTGACAATTTTAAGCTGCCTTATTGGCATGCTTTTTCATGAACAGTTAGAGCAATATCCCACTTCAGGTAATGACAATTTATGTAAGATTTATCTATTTCTTTACAAATACCTTTCCTTGGGTTACATCAATGAGGTTTTTCTGCAACATTTCAAGAACTGGACTCCAGTCATGATCTAGCCTAGCATAAAAACATAGAACATAAGCAATGCTTTGCTGGATTGGACTCCTGGTTTGATTTCACATTGGTCAACCAAAGGCATAAGGAAATACCTTAGTTTTCTAGCAGATGGCCTTCAGGGGTATTCATACTGCCATGTTGGCTGATAGCCATTGTTCCCATGACTTCCATGATCCAACCCTTTTTACAGCCAATCCAGCGGGTGATAGCATTCTCATGTGGTAGCAAATTCAAAGTTTAGTTAAGCTTTGTACAAAAATGTACTTCCTTTGGTCTATCTTGATTCTTCCAAAATTCAATTTCATTGGGTAACCTTTGATTCTAGTATTCTGGAAAGGGGAAAATAACTTCTCCTTGTCCCCTTTATCCACACCAGGCATAATTTTTTACATCTCCATCATTTCCTCTCCTTGTTCTTTCTAGACTCAGAAACACCAGGTTTTTAGGTGGAACAACCAGAATTATACACAATATTTGCGATTCGGTTGCACCACTAATTTATAAAAGGGCATTAGGATATTGGCATCTCTATTTTCAATACCATTTCTTATTTTCTCTAACATATTGTTGGCCTTTTCTTCAGTGAATGCACATTGAACTATTTACCTTTACTTTGAGATCTCTTTCTTCATCAGCCATTGCTAGCTCTGATCCCATTAGTTTGTATGATTATTTGAGATTTTTGACACCAATATTTATTTAACACACAGCATTTTCCTTTAATCTGCCAATTCTTTCTTTTTTCTTTTTAATTGTTCAAAAGGAAATATCCAATTTAGTTTGCATCCAGCAGAGATCAGAGCAAACTCATATACTAGTCAATTTAATTAATATAAATGTAGCTTGATGAGTATTTACTAACATCAGCAAACTTCAAAAATGGTTAAGTGACAAATAGGTGTGGAGCCTTCTTGGAACTGCTGAAAGGACTGTGTTGTGGAGCTATGCATTCTGCCCTGTGTCCCTTCGCTGTTCTAAAGAAAAACAAAAAAGTACAGTTGCCTCTTGAAAAAGCACCTTTGGGACAACTATGACCTGGATGACTGAGAATCTTCATATTCATTTAGTTATGCACTTTGGGATGAACACCATTCGAATGGTGTGGGAGTATGAACATATTGGCAGAAAAATTGCAGACTATAGGAACCATTTGTACTTCAGTTTGTGATGCAGACAACACAGACTCATCCCCAACAGTCTGCACCTGTGTTCAACAGTGAAGGGACACAGAGCAGAAAATACAGATCCATAACACAGTCCTTTCAGCAGTTCCAAGAAGGCTCCACACCCATTTGCACTACTCAGGTGACCTGAGGACACAGACAAACCTCCAAGTGGCCTCAACGACTCTCTAAAAGAATGCAAATGACCAACTGTCTGCAAGGACTATAAATCCTTCCATTCCCCACCATCCAGTCAGAGCTGAAGAAGCTTCTTGGATGGGAAGCGAAACATCTTCAAAGAAAAACAAGTCCAGTTGCCTCTTGAAAAAGCACCTTTGGGACAACCATGACCTGGATGACTGAGAAGCTCTATAAGTGGCAAAACCATAAGTGGAAAAAACACAGGAAAAACATGGGATAGGGAAAGATATTTAACAACAGACAAGAATTTATATGATCCTATATCTGTAATTAACAATATTAAAAAGCCAAGGAACTTTTCTGAGCCCCTGGAAACAATTCCATGGTAATTACTCTGGATACTCCCAAAGGAAGTGGCATTTGGTTATACCACTGTTCAACCTTTTATGCATAAAGCAGAATAGAATAAAGATGGAAAGATACCAGGTAATCTCCATTCTGCACCATCAAAAAACAATTTGGTGAATGTGATGATGTATCCAACATTCACCCAATGTCATGGAACCATGCAATGCCAAGCCATTTCAAACTGAATTTCTGATGACCAGCACAAATAATGTTGATGAAGCAAGGATTGTTCTGACCTAGGCTTCCTGATAAATCATAAAACACAAACGTAGTCCCAAAAAACCTCTTTTTATTTCAACGGCTGTAAATTATGTTCATTCACAGCCGTAATAAGTCCCAAACAATGTTAATTAGTCTGACAGAAGTCTGCCACAGTCTTTCGGAAGAAGGCTGATAAGCACCAAACTTTACCTCTCTTGACACGCTGCCAAAGACCTAATTGGCAAGTAGCTTTGCAAGGCCAAACAGAGCACGGAGTCAGAACGGAGCTGCTGAGTTACACCGACCAGAATTGAACCAAGTTACTTCCTGCAATGAGCACATCCGTTTGCTGCACTTTTATATCCTATGGGAGGGGCCAATCATCTCCAAGCCTTACTCCCGAGTAGATGGGAGGGGCCAATCATTTCCAAGCCTTACTCCCGAGTAGCCCTTTTCTTCCTTAACTGTTCTTGCCTTTTGGCAGCAATGTGCATACGCGCATTGGGAACAGGCTCCCCCTGTTCCTCTGCCTTGCTGATGTCAGCCTCTGGAGGCTCTGGAGTCAGCACAGACCTCCCAGATGGCCCGGGCTGGATCTCTGCCTCTGACACAGAGCCTTCTCCAAACTCTAGGACTGGCCCATGGTCCTCCCCAGCCTCCTCACTGTCCGACTCTGTTGCCAGCTCCGCAGGCCGCTGGCGGACCACAAAAAGGATGCTCCAGACTTCATGAATGCTTTGCTCTGATTATCCAAATTCTTTGGGCTCACTGTTAAATTAGCTCTACTCTAACTTTTTAAACTTCTATTTTTTATTTTGATAATAGAATAGAATAGAATAGAATAGAATAGAATAGAATAGAATAGAATAGAATAGAATTTTTTATTGGCCAAGTGTGATTGGACACACAAGGAATTTGTCTTGGTGCATATGCTCTCAGTGTACATAAAAGAAAAGATAAGTTCGTCAGGAATCATAAGGTACAACACTTAATGATAGTCCGGGTACAAATAAGCAATCAAATCATAGTAGGAACCAGTCAATATAAATTGTAAGGATACAAGCAACAAAGTTACAGTCATACAGTCATAAGTGGGAGGAGATGGGTGATAGG
>QLTV01003186.1:1761469-1772820 GCA_003457575.1 Thermophis baileyi
GAAAACAGAACAAAAGAAAAAGAAAGAAAAAGATGGTAGGAAGGAAGGAAGGAAGACAGAAAGAAAGAAAAAAAGAAAGAAAGAAAGAAAGACTTATGACCACAATTGAGCCCAAAATTTTGGTTGCTAAGCAAGAGTGTTGTTAAGTGAGTTTCACCACATTTTACAAGTTGGCCACGCCCACCCAGTCACCTGACCACCAAGCACGCCCAACCGGTCACCTGACCACCAAGCCACACCCACCTGAAGGGGTGGGGGTGGGGGGCACTGAGGATGAGTTTGTAGCACCAAGGGGATGGTGGACTGAAAAAGTTTGGGAACCACTGTTCTAGGGTGTGGCTAACCTGCTGAACCTCTTCCCCTTCCCCATTCCCCATTATGGACTGTGCAGTCTCTTAATTTGGGCCTCCCTCTGGTGAGATTTACTGCCTCTTTCCTGGGAAAGCTCTGTGTTGCCAAAAATCCTATCCACTGATTTTCCAGGTGCACATTTCATAACGCTTTTCTTGTGCAGAAGACAAGAAGAATCACCTACTTTCCATCTCTATTCTGCTAACGTTATGTTATATACAAGGATTAAAGATAGAAAACCCAAGGTCATTCCCTGTGGAACGATACATATTCTCCAGGTCCATTGTCCAAGTCCTGTTTTCAGTGGCTCTATAAATTCAATGCCTTCTTGATATATAACTAGATAGAGATTACATGTATGTGTTGTTGATGGTAAATCCTCTGCATTTACTGTATTCCTTGCCAATGTTTCATGCCTTTCTTTCCTGTTTATTCTGCCTTTTCTCCTGTTTTGCCAGTTAATTATTTTTATTTTCACTTCTGTTTAATGAGTAATCATCAAACTACACTTTTTTTGCTAGCTGAACTAAGTAGTGCATGCACTTGTACTGTTATGGATGTAGAGATTGACTGGGAGTGTGCCAAGTCCAATCTAAACTGGAAATTACCTACAGCAATTTTCTAATGAAAGGATTATGGGCTCAGGAGGGAGCCAGAACTAAACTCTGAGCTCTCGGGAGCATCCCAAAGCTCCACAATCACAAAAAACACGCATTTTCTATTTCTAGGCATGCAGCTGAACCAGAATTCACAACCCATAATTATGGATACTGATTAGGACTTAATGCATCCTAATTAAGGGGTGTTTTTTTTCCCTTCATGCCTTCAGAGATAGCATAACATTTTGAAAATGGCATTGACATCAAAACTGAGAAAACTCATTTGTAGAAAAGAAACAATATAACATCTAAAGCATGAAGATAGAACTGGACCTCCCAGATGTTTTGGAGAGACTATGTCCAGAAGAAACCCAAGCCAAAATAGCTTCGGTAAAAAAGACTAACTTACTTGTATGAAATAATTCTGAGATTGAACTCAACACACTATAAACTAATTTAAATTTGTCTTCGGGAAAAGAGATCTGATACAAACTAAGTCAGACATGCATGCACGTTCAGGAATAAGCAATAGCATTTTAATGTTCTGAAAACTGATAAATAAACTGGTAAATCGCAAATCATCAGGAAATGTGAGTTTAATAGAATATGTATCAGTGTATCCGTTCAGAAGACATTAAAAGAAAACTGTGTTAAACTTTATGATGATTTCATCAAGGAGCTGTTATTAAGTTTGTTACCAGAAAATTATAAATCTATGGTAGAGTTAATCAAACTTCACGATAAAATTTCCCTTGAGAATGTAATTGCCACACTGCAGGCATGCCAGCATGATTTGAATGAGGCAACCAAAGGGAATTCTTTAAACAAGATAAAAGTGAGAAATGTAGTTTGTCATTACTGTAACAGAAAAGGACATATTAAAAGAAATTGCAAACTTTACAGAGCTCAGACTCATACAATAGAGATGAAGGAATGAGAGCAAATGTTCTAAAAAAAAATGATGCCTATATAGAGTTTGCTAAAACTAAAATTGAAAAAAAAATAAACACATGCAGCATTCGCATGTTATAAAAAAAAAAAGAACCACAGAAGAAAGGCAACTAAAACAAAAAAGAAAATAAAAAAAGGAAAGCAACAATAATTAGAAAATATAATAGATGAAGGAATGAGAGCAAATGTTCTAAAAAAAAATGATGCCTATATAGAGTTTGCTAAAACTAAAATGGAAAAAAAAATAAACACATGCAGCATTCGCATGTTATAAAAAAAAAAAGAACCACAGATGAATGGCAACTGGATCTACCCTGCAAGTTCACAAAGCAAAGCAACCATAATAAGAAAACAGAATAAAGTATTCACAGAGGTAGAATGTGAATCTTTTAATATTTGTCCCAAAGGTGCTTTTTTCAAAAGGCAACTGGACTTTATTTTTCCTTGAAGCCCTGTTAGCACTCTTTCTGAGGGTCGTTGAGGCCACTTGGAGGTTTATCTGTGTTAATCTTTGTATATACATAATGTTACCTGTGCACAGTTAAACCTCCAAGTGGTCTCAATGACTCTCAGAAAGCTAATGATCAGATGATTGCAAAGAACTGAAGAAGCTTCTTGGATGAGAAGCGAAAAAGCTTCAAGAAAAACCAGAAAGTCCAGTTGCCTTTTGAAAAAGCACCTTTGGGACAACCATGACCTGGATGATTGAGAATCTCCATAGACATTTAGCTTTTAATATTTGTGCAAAGGTCTACCCAAGGCAAATAAATTGAAGCTTGTCAGAAGTAACTCAGACTATAGAGGCAAATCAAGAAGAGTTGCGTGTCAGCATAGCTATTGAATCATTTTCATTTTGATCCTAAACTATTGAAACATTTAAATTAAAAACTATGTTAATTTTTAATGATTCAAGTTATTGAATCATTTTCGTTCTCAAGCCAGGCACCCTCTCCTTTGCCTTTTTCTCAGAAAGAACAAAGTCCTCTAACTAAAAACATGAAGAATTGAAACAAAGAAAAAGTGAGCAGCTAGAGCAGCACAAAAACAACAGAATATGGTTACCTGTATTGAGGTTTGTTCCAAAAAAGCAGCTAGCACAAGTATTAAAAGATGCCAAAACTGTAATATTGACTATAAGTACCAGCTCATTGCAAGAAACAACGATATAATATACAGCATGGCTACAATTATACGTCAATACAAAATCAACAGAGATCAAGAACAGGTCAGCACCAGGTGAAGATGAACTGCATGGTTTTTGGTTGAAACAACTGTTTAATCTTCACCCACTCATTGCCAATCAGTTTAACAATATATTGCAAGTAAGTGAAATTTTTTAAAAAAATCTGAGTCTAAAATACACATTGTTTTGCCTCACTTGATGAGTATGTTAGCTATCCTCTTATGTGCTGGTTGGCCATTAGCAATGATGTAGTGACATCCTTGCATGGGACAATTTCACGAAAAGGAAGGATCCTGATGATGCAGGATTTTCATAATGTGGAGGAACTCCAAATACCTGCAATGGTTCCCATATTTCTTTATTTATTGGCTAGATTTATATCCTGCCTTTTTTTCTATAGTTCATTAGAAAGCATGAACATCTTGCCTATCTTTCTATAGCTTGCTTTGGCATCTCCATTTGATTTCCATAATAGCAACCCTGTGGTTAGCTGGAAAGAGTGGCTGGCTTAAAATTATCCATGAGTTTCCATGTATGAGGGTAGATTTCAGTCTGGGTCACCCTGAAACCTCACTATATAACACTAGATCCTGCGTAGCTTCTTCTCTGCGTAGCTTCTTCTCTGGCAACATTACACTGCTAACTAGAGCATACAAAATGTTCACTAGACCAATTCTCGAATACAGCTCACCTGTCTGGAACCCGCACTGCATATCGGATATTAATACAATTGAGAGAGTCCAAAAATATTTCACGAGAAGAGTCCTCCACTCCTCCACTCGCAACAGAATACCTTATTCCACAAGACTTGAAATTTTGGGCTTAGACAACTTAGAACTACGTCGCCTTAGAACCGATCTAAATGTAGTTCATACACACAATAGATACAAACTTAATGTAAACCGCTCCAAACTCGACTGCAGAAAATACGACTTCAGCAACAGAGTGATCAATGCCTGGAATTCACTACCTGACTCTGTGGTTTCTTCCCCAAACCCAAAAAACTTTAACCTTAGACTGTCTACTGTCGACCTCACCCCATTCCTAAGAGGTCTGTAAGGGGCGTGCATAAGCGCACCAGCGTGCCTACCGTCCCTGTCCTACTGTCCTATTGTCCTCATCTATCTGTATTCACTTTGATTATGTTTATGTTTATACCTATACCTGCTATCTTGTACATGTTTGACAAACAAATAAATAAATAAAATAAATAAATAGATTATGAGAGGGTATTTATTAATGGAAGGAAAATGGCATTATGTCTATGGAGATGACAACTAGATGACTGCAAGGAATATAAATCCTTCCATTCCCCACCATTCAGTCAGAACACAAGAAGCTTCTTGGATGAGAAGCGAAATGTCTTCAAGCAAAGCAAGAAAGTCCAGTTGTCTTTTGAAAGAAAGCACCTTTGGGATGACAATGGCATTATGTTTATTGGTCCTACTTCAAATATCCTTGCTGTACATGTACAGACTATATATAAATATAAAATCATATACTGTATGTGTATATATACATATATGTGTGTGTCGTCTGTGTGTCTGTGTATATACTTTACATATATACAAAAGCGCAATGGCTCAGGGGTTAAAGACATTGAGCTTGTCAGGTTGAAAGCTGACAGTCCAGGTTCAAGACCCAAGCGCCGTGCAACAGGGAGAGCTCCCATTCCTTGCTCTTGTTCCTTCTGCCCACCTAGCAGTTCAAAAGAATGCAAATGTGAGTAGATAAATAGGTACCACTTCAGTGGGAACGTAAAAGCATTCCATGTGCCTCAGGATATAGCCATAGTGGCCACATGACCACAGAAAATGTCTTCGGACAATGCTGGCTCCCTCGGCCAAGAAACAGAGGTGAGCACCGCCTCCTAAAGTCAGACATGACTGGACATACAATCCAGTCAACATATGACGACATATATACTATAAATTTTTTTGGACCCAGATTATTTTTATAGGTAGGGACAAAGCCAAGCTCTATGGGGAAGCAGAGGTAAGAATTATGGCATTTTTCATCTCTTTTATTCTCCTGAAGATCTTGACGGGTTCCTTCTCACAGGCCAAAAGAACAATGTATTGAATTAAGGCTAACTCTACCTCATTAATAAAAGTAGCTTATTTGTAATTTGATTCTCCATTTTTTCTTGGAAAAAAGGGAATACTATATGTATAGCAGTATTTAAATGTTTCCTGCCATTTAAAAACTCTGCAGATTGTCTTGTTGCTATTATAAAATACCTTTAGCTCTACATATGAATTTGGCTTTTATATTTTTAAATAAATATTTTCCATCTGTAGTTTTGAGAAAAGCCACTTTGTTAGCCTTAATGAAGTTGTGTTTATGGATCCATATAACATCAGCAGTTTAATTACTCCAAATGGATAATAAACCCTTTCTCGTATATGAGAATGGGAGACACACAGAGTGAATGTCATTAGGAACAATTGGTTTTTCACTTGATAATTTACTAAAAAAATTGTAAATACTACAAGCAAATGCCTGAGGGGTCGCTTGGTAACTATACCACGAACCATAGAGCATAACTAATTTCTCTTTTTCATGAAAATTGTTCTTTTTATTGGCTGGGTGCACTATATGAAAAGCTAAAGACCCACATTCATTCACAAAAATAAATGTTTGGAAGAAAATATTATAGTTTCTTTGACCATGGATAGGAAATTTTGATTATTCTTATTGACAAGAAAGAGATTTAGGTTATTTAGGGTGCTTCCAGACAGTCATACAACAACCTTTCCTTATTCAGGGACATGTTCTATTTATACACTTCCCAAGTATTCCTCTTATTTCTGTCTCTTTTTTCCATTAAAAAAGCCCTGTTAAATAGACACAATAGCTTGGGGTTTGGCAATGGTTTCTTCCCCCTGGGCAACTTCATGCAATCTTATACAATGATCTGGGCCATAGTTTCCCAACATTTTTGTTTTTGTTTTAAATCTTCATCCTAAAAATTTTTGAGACCCACAATATAATCCAGCAGTTACCAATGCAATATTTCTGGGCAAAACAACACACATGATTTCCCCCCCCCCCCAGAAATGTCTACAGGACACCCAAATTATTTCTTTAAAAAATAAAATAAAAGTAGCCAAAAATAATACAAAATAGCTAAAGCTCATGCCATTTTAGTGTTCCCACCAAATGCGAACGTTGGGCCGTTAGGAAACTTTTTGCTGAGTATTATGCAGCACCTATTGTTTTTAAGCTTAGCATCCAACACTCCTTGCAAGAAATTAAATTTAGATATGACTTAACAAGTTATAAACTTGTTTGATTTGTAAAATGGTATTACTACAGCTTAAGACATAGTATGCTCCCTTACAAACCACAGTTGTGAAAACAAAGCTTATATGGGTCACATTTGAATATTGCAAAGTCTGCAGAAGAATTACTACCAAAATGAATCACTACCAAAAATACCAATAAAGAAAAAAAATGTGCAGAGATTATTTGATCACATTTGGTGCCCAGTCTGGAGCTCCAGAAGTGATGTAAATCACTTCTAGCTGCATTGGAGGTAATCCAAACTGGTGTGATGCCAAGATCCATAATGAAATTTGGGGGAAAAAATAACACAGAGTTCAATTATCTTCTAGTCTACTGAAGGAAAACACATGGCCTAATTTCCATTTCTACTAAATATTCCAATTGCTTCCTTAGCCATATTGGGATCTGATTTGCTCTGAAATAATGAATTTTCCAATATGTCTTTAATGAAATAATCAAATTTATCTTTATTTGAATGCTATAATGCATGTCTATATCCATGGAGATTATACTTTGTTCCTATAAGAAGTAGATGGTTCATGAAGGGAAACACCAGAGAAAATCTGTAAATACACTCTTAAAAAGTAAGATGTAAAAAAAAATGCTATTCCCAGCATAAACAGTCTGAAAATACAATTTATGCAGTCAGTTTCAGTACATGATTTTAAGATATGTAAAAACTGTAACTCCATTAGTTTAAAATATTTGTATATTAACCAGTTTGCAAATTGGGGTAAATAATAAAGGCAAAAAAGTCCTGAAGATACTGAAGTTTAAAATTAGACCGGTCCCTAGAAGAGAGACTAAGAATTCAAAACTGGCTGCCTTGGGTTCATAAAAAGAAAGGTGAGAAAAATAAAATAAAAACTGTATAGAATACTGCTTGAAATACAAAGCTGGGTGCCATCAAATCAGGCTCAGCATCCTCACAGTTTGATTAGTCTCTATCCACAACTTGTAGCTCCTCCGAGAACAGTCCTGTAATATATTTGATACCACCCATATACCACTATTGTCTTCCTCTTCTTCCTCTTTCCATAATCATTTTTTCAGTCCATCGTCTTCTAGTACGTCTTGTCTAAATTATGTCAGGTTCTTCTTGTTCATCATTACTTCAAAGTAGCAGTCATACCATATTGGATCCAGGACTGATTGCTTAATTTATTATGTAGTCCATCTGAGTATCTTCCTTCTCTTGTTCTTTCTTAGTGTCCAAATTTCATACTCATGCTGAAAAGCATTTTGATTGTTGTCCTATTCTTCATGTTCTTGTCTAAGTTCATCACTGCCTTCTTCTCAAAGATTAATCTCTTTATTTCTCCAACATGCCATCTATCTTTATCACTTTCATTTCTTTGCTATTGGTTATAAGTTAACCAAGCACCCTGGCTGCTACTACCTTTGTCATTGTAATACTTAACATTAATACATTCTCCATCATTCTCTATTTTTTTCATAGTACAGTCTTCTAAATCTTGTGGATGTTCCAACACTGGAAGTTTTTAAGAAGAGATTGGACAACCATTTGTCTGAAATGGTAGAGGGTTTCCTGCTTGAGCAGGGAGTTGGGCTAGAAGACTTCCAAGGTCCCTTCCAACTCTGTTATTCAGTTATTCTCTACTTTGAGCTAACAAAGTGTTGTTATTCAGAAATTTTACTGCTTCAGTTTCCAGTTTTAATTTGAGCTAACATCTCTTTGAAAGCTGCCATTCTTATAAAATATTCACTATACAGCTACTTAACTTAAACAGAGTGGGGACATATGCATCTTTGTTCTTCTTTTCCTGAACCATTCTGTTTCTCCAAAGTCAGTACTTAAAGCATCTGCTTGTCCCTTGTAAAGATTTCTAAGTAGAATAATGGCCTTTCTGGCATACAATGAACTTTAACACCTTCCATATTCTGGCATGATTTCCACAAAGGACTTGCTGTAGGCAAGGAAGCAAGAAGTAAACCTCTCTCATGAATTCCCTTGCTCTATTCAATCTCTTTTTTTCTTCTTCATGGCCTTTCTAAAACCTACTTATTCATTTGGGAGTTCTGTTTCCATTGATGGTTTCATTCTTCTTTGTAAGGGCTTAGAAACCAGCACACTGGAAATTCTAGTCCTGTCATAGGCATGAAGCTAGCTAGGTGACCTTGAGCCAGCCACTCTCTCTCAACCCCAGGAAGGAGGCAATGGCAAACCATTTCTGAAAAATCTTGCCAAGAAAACTTCAGGGTCTTGTCCAGGCAGTCTCTGAGAATTGATCAAGATTGAATGGAACAAAATGGAGCAGCCAAAGTGGGTGGGGGAAATGCAACAGTCTCCCTCAACCAAGCACTCTCCAAGGCCATGAAAAATACAAATTTCAAAAATCTCAACAGCATGAGACAAGCATGCAAATAAATTTCCCTCAGATGTATTGTCTTCAAGATGAATAGTGAATTTTCAAAGCAAAGTGATGTCTCTATGCAAAAAGGGAAATGGAAGAGAGTTGAATCATTGCATGTAATATCATTAGAATGTTCTTATTTGTGAAATATTATGGCTTGGGCTTCTGAAAAATCCCTTCAATAAGGTAGTTTTCCATTCCTCATGTGAACCTAGTCAGTATTTGGGGCGGAGGGGGAAATCTTCAAATAGAAGTTTGCAAATAACATAAAGAGGCAACGTCCTTCAGGACGCTCTTTGCGGTGGCATTTTACACACAGCACGCATCCTCAGGCATTGCACACACAATCTTCAGGCGTTTCCTACATTTCCCTATTGCTCCTTCAGATTCCCTGGGACAATTTAGCTGGCTTATGTCCCCCCCCCATACAAACAGCTACAGCTTTAAAAGCTAACTCTTGCTGCTATCATGAGGATGTCTCTTTCTCTCTAAAGTGGAAGACAATTCTATTCTTCCACAGAGGCTCAGCTAATAAGAACTTGAAAGTGGCAGTGATAACCCCCTGTAGGTGCCCATATCCTCCTTGATGCCATCTCTCTTTCCTGCCTGTATGACAGAGACTTGTATCATTAGCCGACAGGCAAAAGCTTTAGATTGATGCACATTGATTTTTCCCTCTGACAACTGCAGTTTTTTTTTTAAGTGTCCTTTCCCCAACCTCCTATGTTTCATCTTGGCCTTTCAGAAACCCACTTAACTCGCTACGTAGCCTTTCATAGCAACTTCTTGTATTTTCACTCAAAGTAGCATTTCTTTTTTATCGTAGACCTTTTATTGTAGACCTAAGTGTTCAGTCTCCCTTATTTAGCTGACACTTGCTCTAGTAAAAAAAAATTTCAGAGACCTCTGGGGAATATAGGCTGAAAGAGAAAGATAGATAGATAGATAGATAGATAGATAGATAGATAGATAGATAGATAGATAGATAGATAGATAGATAGATAGAGGGAGGGAGAGAGAGAGGGAGAGAGAGAGAGAGAGGGAGGGAGAGAGGTGGATAGATGGATGGAGGGGGTGATGGGTGGTTGGTGGGTGAGGTTGTGAAGTGTGTGAGAGAGAGAGAGAGAGAGGGAGGGAGGGAGGGAGGGAGAGAGAGAGAGAGAGAGAGAGAACACAAACTTAGTGGAGTAGATTTTTGTCAGCCTGTTAAGATTGAAGGCAATTAAAACTCAGGGGACACAATTGCCAGGTAAACATCCTTTTCCTTCTCTATTGATGCACTTGGGTGATTCTGTTTGGGCTGAGGAATAACTCTAATGGGCAACTGCTAACTTGTAATTCTTTCTTCATTCAAAACTGACATACTTCCCCCCCCCCCAAATGGAAATAAGATGTGAGTTACCTTTTCTTAGCAACCGCTGAAAATAAGAGACTTGTGTTTTGTCCACCTATCCCATTTTTTTGCCTTGGGCAGAATCAACTTCTGTAGATTTTCTGTTGTTTCCAATATCTTTCTGTACAGAAATGACAGGGATACTTTGCACAATCAGGCCACCAAACTTTGGAGCTTGTGATACATTTGTAGTCTTTGCCTGAGACTCTCAAAGTTGCCTGTTGGTCCATTGAATTTTCGTTGCAAACTGTTGAGAAACGGAGGCACTACTTTCTCCCTTTTTTCCCTCAGGAGAAAATAACTTAAGCCTTAAAAAAGAAAAAAAAATCCCATGAAACCTTACTGCATCAAAAATTCCCCTCTGCTACAATCTACCTACTTTTTTTAAAAAATAAATTTTATTAAAAGTTTTAAAGAGAACTTAAAACCTAATGCAAACTGAGAGAACAAAGAAAGAGAAGGAAAGAAAACAAGCCAAAAGTGCAGTTGAAGGGGGGGGGGGGGAAGAAATAGAAGCAGAAGATTTTTCTCTGCACGTATACTGTATAAGTATGATTACAAAATTATCTCTTATTCTATGATTACAAAAAGCTCACTTTTTTCTATTATCCATTTTTTTTCTAATCACCAGACCACCTGTTATAAGAACATTTCTTCAGTTTATGCAAAAGGTTTATAAAGGGTTTCTATTCAACCATAAATGTAGATATTGTCTTTCAGTCTGCCATCCTTTTGATGACATCATCATATCACTGTTTCTCCTACTGCCTTTCTCCGCTGCTATTCAAATATGAATAAATAGAAAATGAATTTCTCTTTTTTTAATATTATGGAGTGCCATAGTGCTACTTGGAGTAACCACCTGCGTTCAGATCCTTGCTCTCCAATTCCTAAGAAAAGATGGCTTGACCGAATAGGCTAATACATATTTTTAATTAGAGGATATTTTCTAGAATTGATCAAAAGGAATCAGTAGTCTTATCTCCAAGTAACCTATTTTGAAATGAATTTTACTGTCTTAAACATACACTCTGCATGTGATGCTACAACAAAGTATTTCTGTCTGTCTGTCTGTCTGTCTGTCTGTCTGTCTGTCTGTCTGTCCATCCGTCCATCCGTCCATCCGTCCATCCATCCATCCATCCATCCATCCATCCATCCATCCATCCATCCATCCATCCATCCATCCATCCATCCATCCATCCATCCAT
>QLTV01003186.1:1774092-1786197 GCA_003457575.1 Thermophis baileyi
TTTTGACCATGTATTTATTTATCACATTTATAAACTGCCCATTACCCTCACTGAGGGACTGTACAAATGAAATAGTAAAACATAAAACATCAGGATTCAGCTTTCCATTTTAACTTTCAGACTCAAAAATAACTCTTCAATTCACATTTCATTTTATGCAGATCTCTCCCTCTCTCTCTCCTCTCTCTCTCCTCTCTCCTCTCTCTCCTCTCTCTCCTCTCCCCCCTCTCTCCTCTCTCTCCCTCTCTCTCCCTCTCTCCTCTCTCTCTCTCTCTATAATATATATTATAGTAGATGCGTTTTTGTGTCTCTCTCTGTGTATATATGTGTGTGTGTGTGCGCGTGTGCGCGTGTGCATGAGTGCGTGTATCTTACAGATCTATGTATAAGATTGAAGAGTAAAAGATATAATTTCTCATCTTGACTTACTGGAATCAAGCAGGAACACTTACAATCTATCTGGGAAAAACATGTGCCTTGCAAGCAAGGTGATCTATCATATCAGTTTTATGCTAGACACTAGAAATTACAAGCTTGGTGTAAACTCCTACTTACCATTAAAGAATAAATGAACCATAAGTTTGATAAATGAAAAATTAGTCAAAACACACATATGTCCCCAAGGGGTTTTTCTTAATGAAAACCAATAGAGTGTGTTTTCTCATTAAAAAAAAATAGTAGCAATAGATTTTGTTTGTTTGAGTGCGACATTCTATCTGTTACCATTTGTTATAGCCTTGCTTTGAGTTTAATGGTTATTCCCTCCCAAATCGAAACAGAAAGATTTGTCTACAAGTATCCATCTGGAAAAATTATTCCAAAACACACGTGCACACATACACACATACATAAATAAATACATATATATGGAAATAAGAACAGACAATTCTCTTCTCTGTTCTTATTTTGGGTCAGATTAGAGAAATTAGGTTGATGCTGGGCCAAGGCTTTGCTTTCAGATGTGTGCCCCTCCTCCTCACAACTTGGCTAATTAATGGTTCTTTGCTCCAAGATTACCAAGTAGGCAGTTTACAATTTGCATTCACTTAAACTAATGTATGCAAATTATTAATAACCTTTTTCATAAAGAGTAATAGGGCAGAGTCATCCACTAAAATGTGTGGCAGAGGCAGGACAGCTATATATCAGCAGTGCTATTTCTACTTTCTACTCAGTAGCTTTTGGTTGGACCGAATCTCTTATAATTCTGTATGTTTATGCTCTTGATATTAGATGTTTTCTGTTTTCCAGAGCTAAGAGCAATTCATACAGCCAAGGCCTCTGTCCTAAACAGTATCTATATTTATATAATAAAGCTCATATGGTATATGGTATGTA
Source organism: Thermophis baileyi (assembly GCA_003457575.1). NCBI lineage: Eukaryota > Metazoa > Chordata > Lepidosauria > Squamata > Dipsadidae > Thermophis > Thermophis baileyi. The sequence goes on from QLTV01003186.1 coordinate 1,775,431, forward strand.
CATGTAGCTCAGTATCCTTGTGTGGAGCTACTATTCACCATTCACACATTTTGTGCAGCTTTAATATATATTTTATTCCATTGAACAGAGCTCAAATTTAGATAGGTATTTATTATTTGTTTGTATGTTTGTGACCAACATGGAGCTCACATATAAACACCAGATTAGTTGGATGAAAGAAACCAAAGGTAAAAGGAGATAACTGACCATTTACAAACAAACTGGCTTTAAAGGGTTTTCATTTCCAACAAGTCAAATAAAAATAAAAAGGCAGCCTCTGAATTTTTCCTTTATTTCTATTTATATCTCACCAATCAAATACTCCAAGTGGCTAACTTAATTAAAGTGAATGAATGAAAAAAGTGAAACAGCAGCAGAGGTGGGTTCCTCCCAGTTCGGACCTGTTCTATAGAACCGGTAGTAACTTGGCGGCCTTGGTTGCTAGAACCGGCAGCGACCCAGGCCTGCCACGCCCCTGAACCAGTTCTTTCGGCGGCTGCCGCCATCTTGTTTTTTGCTTCTGCACATACGCAGAAGCTTTTTTTAAGCACTGTGCATGCGCAAAGCACGTGCGCACCCACGCGGCGCAACACTGAGTGAACCGGCAGTGAAGAAAACCAGAACCCACCCCTGAACAGCAGGCATTAAAAATACCAGTAACGCATAGCATGACAACAAGATGTGTAACTCTAGGTTTTCAAAATACAGAAGGGGGGTAGGGGTGGGGGTCAAAAGTGATTCCCCAAAGTGTCAATTTCTTCATCTTGGAGCAATGCAGGAGAAGGCCATTTTTGGAACGTTCTCTCCATTTTTTACATTTAGACAAGTTCATTACAAAAAAAAATTATCTCTTGCATTCTAACATCCTAACTCATGGAAGGCCTTAAGGGTTAATAGTTAACTAAGTGGAATTGAGTCAGGTTGATTCTGGGAGACAGCATGGACAAAAACTTGTCAACTCAACCTACCTCCAGCAAAAACCCATAGACAGCCTTTCCAAAGCAGTATTGCATCCTCTCTGGTCTCCATCTATCTTATCTTTTCACCATCTTCCATTATTTATTTATTTATTTTTATTTAGTTAGTTTGTCAAACATGTACGAGAAAACAGATATAAGTATAAACATGGACATGGACATGAACACAGGAAATGGGTACGAATAAATGGGGACAGTAGGACAGGGATGGTAGGCACGCTTGTGCGCTTATGCACGCCCCCTTACAGACCTCTTAGGAATGGGGTGAGGTCCACGGTAGACAGTTTAAGGTTAAGGCTATGGGGGTTTGAGGATGTAACAACAGAGTCAGGTAGAGCATTCCAGGCGTTGACCACTCCGTTGCTGAAGTCATATTTTCTGCAATTGAGTTTGGAGCGGTTTACCTTAAGTTTGTATCTATTGTTTGCGCGTGTATTATTGCGGTTGAAGTTGAAGTGCTTGTTGACAGGTAGGATGTTGTAGCAGACAATTTTGTGTACTAAGCTTAGGTCAAACCGTAGGCAGCGTAGTTCTAGGTTGTCCAAGCCCAAAATTTCAAGCCTGGTGGCATAAGGTATTCTATTGTGAGCAGAGGAGTGGAGTACTCTTCTCATGAAATACCTCTGGACTTGCTCAATTGTATTAATGTCCGATATACAATGTGGATTCCAGGCAGACGAGCTGTATTCGAGAATTGGTCTGGCAAAGGTTTTGTCCTGAGTTGAGTGCCAAGCACAAGGGTTTTTCTACAGTAGTATATCATCTACTCAAACCACATGCACCCAAATTGTCACTTTTTGCATGCTGATTAGTTATTTGTTGCAGTAGTTTGCAGGCCAGCACTCAGAAAAGTTGTTTAGTGTAGTAAAGGCACAAAAATCCATTATTATTTCTTCATTTAAAAATGATAACTAATACTAAAGCCATCCAAACCAAGATGATTACTCAGCACTACTGCTAGCACTTAAATGCCTGTCAAAATAAGCATGCCTCTATGGTTTTCCAGGAAGCAGCAGAGGAGATATAATGACAATATCTACCTTTGGTGCTCCATGTCCATGACTGTTGGAAGATGGAAGAGACCCTAAGCAACCTCACTTTGGATGGTCATATGAGTTGAGTAGATTCTACTTCAGAGACAGAATCTCGCATGTAAAGGTGAACTTTATAAGTCAAAAAGCAGCATCTTTAATTACACTTAGAAGCATACTGACAAATAAGACAGTGAGCATAGCATAGTTATTAGGCACTCAGTCATTTTCAAAATCATTCTAAATGCATATTGTTTTACAGTAATCTAACCACACAGTAATAAAGATATGAGTCACTGTCACCAGATCTTCCTTGTCTAGAAAAGGCTGCAAAAATCTCAGCAGCCCAAACTGAGAAAAAGCTCTAAGTACAGGCTTCCCTAAAACCTCACGTAACAACAATTTGCACGAAGGAAAACACTGAATAGGAAAATAGAGAGGATTACGGTGCAGGATATCAAATATTGCAATCCAAATCCATTGACAAATGTTGTCACAAATTTCTAGAGCCTTATGGCATGTTACTCAAGCATGTTTTCTTCCTTACCTAGTCTTCTAGGAATATGTTCTCCATTTTTTCTATAGTTGCATTTTTAACGCATGTCATGGCAGACGTAGAGGTAGAATACATCACAGCACAATGAATGTTATTGACATTCTTTGTTTCATTAAACGCAGTAGATTTCACCCAAATTAAAAGCTTGTTCTAGGGCAGGGGTGTCAAACTCGATTTTATTGAGGGCTGCATCAGGGTTGTGTTTAACCTCGTGTGTGGCCAGGGTGAGCGTGACCAGCTTAACATCACTGGCTCCGTTTTCGCTGGCAGAGGGTGCAGGAGGCCATCATGGCTGAAAACAGAGCCTGGGCGGCAGGGGTGGGTTCCACTTACCTTCCCTACCGGTTCGCATCACAGCGTCGGGGAAATGACCCTCTGCGCATGCGCAGAAGCCTCTGCACTTGTGCAGAGGATTCTTTGCCAGCCGCAGTGACCGGAGGACCGGTCCAGGGGCGTGGACAGCCGGCTATCGCTGCCAGTTTGGCGAGTGGGTGCAAATTTCCGCCACTGGTATGGGCGAACTGGTCCGAACCGGCAGCAACCCACCACTGCTGGGCGGGCCGCACGCGGCTTCCCCAGGCTCCGTTTTTACTGGCAGAGGGCTGCAGGAGGCCATCGTGGTCGAAAACAGAGCCCAGGCGGGCCACGCACAGCCTCCCGGGCTCCATTTTCACTGGCAGAGGCACTGCAGGCTGGTCCTTCACTGTTTCCAGGGCAGCCACGTGGACCAGTTCTAAGCACCCCGTGGGCCGGATCTGGCCCACGGGCCTTGAGTTTGACACCCCTGTTCTAGGCTAAGGTAGAGGAACCTTCAGCAGCTTTGGCATATTGTTTTTAGTGTTAGATCCTTTTCCATTTCATTTTGGATAAAGGAACTGCACAAAATATTGGTGGCTATTTGGATCCCGTGGGAGCAATAGAAGCTATTGCAGGTATGGGAGTAAGGGGGGGTGGGAACGGGACAGGATGCCCAAGTTGAGCAACCTGCTCTTCTTTCTACTTGTTCATTTGGCATCTCTTGCCTCATAAGCTTTTAAGGAAAGTGTTGTGTGAGAAATTAGTGCAATGGGATTTGCATTTTCTCATGCACCTCCCTTGTTTATTATAGGTACGAACATTGTTCTTATCCAATCTCCAGGCCATGGAGCCTTGTTTCATATGTGTTGGAAATTGAACTTTTAGTGCTTCAGCTGCCTTTTCTCCTGCAGCTTTAAATAGTTCAATGAGAATCTCATCTGCAGCTGGTGCTTTCCTGTTTGACAGCTGGTCTATCCTTTTTCACTTTCTAAGTGAGTGAATTCCTGAATAGGTTTTCTGTCTAGTTCCCCCCCCAATCTTTAATGCCATTTGTAAAGAGAATCTTCCTTTAACTTAATTTGCCTCTATCAGATTACTTCTGTATTTACTCTTGAAAATTTGTACTATATATATGTTTTCCTAAGATGTTTCTGATCTTCACAAAAATGTCTCTCAATTTTCTTTCCTTGTTACAGTCCATCATTGGTTGACATTTTTCACCAAGATATCAGTTATTATTAACTTATTTCCTGCACTGTTGCCTTCAAACGGGTCAAAATAGGTTGGCAATAGAGATAAGTCTATGTGCCAATCTATGAACCAAGAAAAGGGCAGTGCAATAAAACACGAGTAACACAGTCAATTGCTCTCAAATGGCAAAGAAATACCCAGGGGTGTCTATGGGATCAGTCAACAAATTAAAAAGGAAGGGCCCATCCAGATGATAAAAGCCTTCCCTTTTTTAAGATACATGCAATGCGTGCAACATATGTTTAAAAGGGGGTGGGGCTTGGGTTGACTGGTTGCATTTGCCATTTTGGGTTCCCACCCCTGCAGATATCCTAGATCAGGGCTGTCAAACTCCCAGCCCGCGGGCCGGATGCATCACACGCTGGCCATGCCCACGCCCAGTTTAGCGAAGGGGAAAAAAGTCTTGATACGTCATGTGACAACATGAGTTTGACACCCTTGCCCTAGATGTAGCCAACTTTGTAAAATGAGGTTTGCAGAGAAGCAAAAAGATTAAGTTTGTTAAAGAGAAAGTTCTTCAGTGTGACCACTGAGAACAGGGGTGTCAAGCTCAATTTCATGGAGGCTGCGTTAGGGTTGTGTTTGACCTCGGGGGGGGCAGGGGGCATGGCCATGGTGGGCATGACCAGCTTGACGTCACTTGTGTCAGGGGTGCCTATGGAGGCCCGAGCGCTCTACCAGCAAAAACGGGCTTCTGAGCTCCATTTTTTGCTGGGACGGCCTCCTGCAACCCTCTGCCAGTGAAAAAGGAGCTCAGGGGGGCCGCATGCGACCCTCACAATCTCCATTTTAAGCTGGAACGGTCTCCTGCAACCCTCTGCCAGTGAAAACAGAGCTCGGAAGGGCTGCGTGCGGCCCTCCCATGCTCCATTTTTGCTGGAAGAGGTACTGCAGGTTGGTCCTTTGCTTTTCCAGGGTGGCCCCATGGGCCAGATCTAAGCACCCCGCAGGCTGGATCTGGCCCGCGGGCCTTGAGTTTGACACCCCTGACTTAGGACATTCATTAGAAAATCTGCTGCATTTCCCATGCAGACCATTCAAGTAATAGTTTGAAATAAGATTCCAGTTGCTGTGAAGATTAACACCATGGCTGGTGGAATAAAAAGCTAGCAAAAAATCCAGAAGGGCTAGCAGCAGGGGTGGGTTCCACTTACCTTCCCCACCGGTTCGCATCGCGACGTTTTGCGCGTGCGTTCCCTCATGTAATTTGGCTTCCGCACATGCTCAGTAGCTGCAATCAGCCCAAAACACAGCTGAGGAGCTGATCAGCTGTGCTTCGGGCGAAGGAATAAAGGTCAGTATAAACCCAGGGGTGAGCGGGAGGGCCCTTTTTCAAGCAGAAGAACAGGAAAAAATTCACAAAAAATTACCAGAAAAAGATGGCGGTGCCCACGGACCGGCACCGACCGAACCAGATCGGTGACATCATTGTGACGTCACCAGCGGGTCGCTATCGGTTCGGGCAAACCAGTCCGAACCAGGAGGAGCCCACCTCTGGATCACATCAATCATTTTGGAATTTAAAAAAAGTGTACCAGTAAATCATAAATAAACATTCATACCAGTAAATCATAAATAAAAAGGCAGCTCGTATGTTCATATCGAATCTGGTTATACTTATACTACCCTCGTATTATTGCAAAGGTGTAAAGGATGTTCCTGTTCATGCTCTGAAGTTCATATTTGTTTATTATCTGCCATTTCCATGAATTCTAAATCTTCATTGGTACAACTTTTTTATTTTATTTATTTATTTTCGTCAAGCATGTATTAGAAAACAGATACAAGTATAGCATGATTATGAATACATGAAATGGATACAAATAAAAGGGAACATTAGGACAGGGACGGTAGGTACCCTGGTGCGCTTATGCATGCCCCTTAAAGACCTCTTAGGAATGGGGTGAGGTCAACAGTAGACAGTCTAAGGTTAAAGTTTTGGGGGTTTGGGGAAGAAAACACAGAGTCAGGTAGTGCATTCCAGGCATTAACGACTCTGTTACTGAAGTCGTATTTTCTGCAATCAAGTTTGGAGCAGTTTACCATAAGTTTGTATCTATTGTGTGCTCTTGTATTGTTGTGGTTGAAGCTGAAGTATTCATTGACAGGAAGGACATTGTAGCAGATGATTTTATGTACTACCCTTAGGTCGGAATGAAGACGGCGAAGTTCTAAGTTGTCTAAGCCCAAAATTTCAAATCTGGTGGCATAAGGTATTCTGTTGCGAGCAGAGGAGTGGAGGACTCTTCTTGTGAAGTATCTCTGGACTCGTTCCATTGTATTAATGTCTGATATGTAGTGCGGGTTCCAGACAGATGAGCTGTATTCAAGAATTGGTCTAGCAAAAGTTTTGTATGCCTTAGTTAGCATTCCAATATTACCGGAGAAGAAGCTACCCAAGATTAGGTTAACAACTCTTAATGCTTTTTTTGGCAATGCTGTTACAGTGAGCTCTGGCACTAAGATCATTTGAGATGAATACTCCAAGGTCTTTGACAGAGTGAGGGTCATCTACTAGTTCGTGTCCGTCCAGCTTGTATTTTGTGTTCTGATTTTTTCCCCCAATGTGTAAGACAGAGCATTTGTTGGTTGAGATTTGGAGTTGCCAATTGTTTGACCATTTTATTTTTTTGTAATAAGTTAGAACTTGCATTGTTCTAAGCCCAGAAGACCAAGCTAAGATGATAAATGAGCCAAATTGTAACTCAAAAAGTGGGTTTCCGAGCACCCGTTTCCCAGGACATAGTTGTAACCACCGGTGATTCTCTATATAGGCAGGCTCTCTATCTACATTGTCTACAAAAAAGTAGAGTGAATAATGGCTCAGGCAAGCCATAAATACACACAGCAACATCACCTTTGAACCTTGTAACTTAAGCCAGGATCAAAGATGTTTGTGTTCCTGTGTACACTCCAAGCCTTCCTTTGGTGTCATCTAAATTATTTAATCAAGGTATTTCTTGTTCAGCAAACTTCCAGAAATCTTTGGGGGTTTTTTTGGGGGGGGGGAAGTGAGTTTGCACAGACTATATGCTTCCAGGCTCTTAAATAATGTTGAACTATTTTAGTTTTTGCACTCTGATTTTAGCTCTTGTTTTTGCTTTTGCATCTGTATATTTAATGATAAATCAGCTATTTATCAATGCTATTTTGTACATTTGCTTTTATTTGGCATTCATTTTGATGTCTTTCTTTCTATCAGTGTAATGCATTTATGTTTTCTGATTTCTTATTTTTATGGTTCCATTTTCAAAGGAAGGCAGGTGCTTGACAACATTTATGTTTCTGAAAATACATTTGGTCTTTAATATTTATTGTAAAAAATACTACAATTACAAATAGTACAGACCTATCAGCCTGACCTCAATACCAGGGAAGATTCTGGAAAAGATAATCAAGCAACGAATCAGCGAACACCTAGAAGCAAACAAAGTAATAACTAAAAGCCAACATGGGTTTGTCAAAAACAGACCATGCAAGACTAATCTTATTGCATTCTTTGACAAAGTGACAAAATTAGTGGACCAGAGGAATACTGTCGATATAATTTACTTGGACTTCAGTAAGGCATTTGATAAAGTAGACCATAACCTACTGCTAGATAAAATAGAAAAATGCGGGTTAGACAGCATCACCACCAGTAAACCATAATAAGAGCTCCTGATATTATTAACAGATTCAGTAAATAATACATCGATACTCTGATCCAGAAATCTTTGCCTAGAATGTCTTCCACATTCATTTCAATGGAGAAAATCAATCCACTTTGTTTGTTCTGAAAAGTTGTTGGATTGATGAGTGTGGAATGAATACCAAGGAACAATTCCAACAATAATTATGTTTGAATTTTAATGACCTCAGCCAGTGCGCATTGTTTTAGTGGTATAATTTGATACTGGCAAAGGCTTATTTCAAGCAATGTCTTCTGATGACTTGGCTTGGTGCCCAGGATAGAATAAACTGCTTTTAATGAGACTTAAGAAATGACATAGATAGAAAATGTGGAGATTTGCTTACCAAGGCAATTGTTCAAAAGTATTGTTTCAAGGCAGGTTAGATAAATGAACTGGCCAAGGAAATTTCTCTTGTCTCTGCAGAGGAATTGCAGAGTTCAGACTCCAGGATTACTAGATTACCAAGCTCTGACATAGACTTTCATGGGCCTGTTTGCACAAAAGCTTCTGCTCATAACATTGTATACCAGTAGGCCTCTCCCTACCATATACCCTGTGCTAAAGGGTAGAAAGTTGATCAAGGGTTATCTTGTTCCAATACATACCAACATGCTGCATTTGTTCAAAATTTTATTTTACAAGGGCCAATGTCTACAGCTTCAGCTCCAAGATGCATCAAAACTAGAGCTCGCAAAATTCTCTATCAGTGTGCTTTATAAGCTGGGAATTTGGAGAGTTGCATATGGAAGGAATCAGGGACTGGACAGTTAAAATTTGATACTGTCGTGTCTTTACTACCAACATATCATTTTAAAATGATTAAAAAAAAATCTAGAGGATCATCATCATCATTCTAGCCATTGTCTACCCACTGCAGGATGAAGGCCTCTTCTTCATGTTTCCAACCAATACAGTCTTAAACAGATTAATAGGGTTGGAAGGGACCTTGTAGGTCATCTAGTCCAACCCCCCCCACTCATCCAGGAGACCCTACACCATTTCTGACAGATGGCAGTCCAGTCTCTTCTTGAAAGCTTCCAGTGATAGACCAGCGAAATACTGTGGACATAATATACTTAGTCTTCAACAAGGTATTCGACAAATAGACCACAACTTACTTTCTTGGTAAGATAGAAAAAAGTGAGATAGATAACATCATCATCAGATGGATTTGTAACTGGCTGACAAACCATACTCAATGAGTAGTCCTTAATGGTACTACATCTACATGGAGGGAAGTAAGCAGTGAGGTCTTGAGCTTTCCTTTGCCAGTTGGGCCAGCAATACTTGCCGATGTCATCGCTCCATCTTGTTTTAGGTCTCTTTTTTTATCAAGTGGAATCCATTGTATGCATTGCTCAACCAATGCTTACATAAACTTAGTAAATCTAGAGGATATAGGCTACAAAGGGGTCTGGAGGTTAAACCTCAAATGACAAATGATTGATGGAACTAGGTATGTTTAGTCTAATAAAGAAAAGGACTAGGGGTGAAATGACAACAGTCTTCCAGGACTTGAGGGGCTTCCACAGAAAAGAAGTGGTTAACCTATTCTCTAAAGCACCTGAGAGTAGAACAAGAAGTAATGGGTGGAAGATCATTAAATAGAAACCCAACCTAGAACTAAGGAGAAATTTTCTGTCAGAGAGAACAATGAATTAGTGCACAGGTGTCAAACTTGCGGTGTCACATTGCTGTCACGTGACGTTTCGTGACATTTTGCCCCTTCACAGAGCTGGGGTGGGCGTGGCCTGCATGTGACGCATCCGGCCCATGGGCCACCAGTTTGACACCCATGAATTAGTGGAATGGCCTACCATTGGTAGTTGTGGGTGCTCCATCACTGGAGGTTTTCAAGAAGAGAATGCACAGCCATTTGTCCAGAATTGGTCTCCTACTTGAGCCGGGGGTTTGACTAGAAGACCTCAAAGGTCCTTCCAACCCTATTATTCTATGTTTTATGAGATCAACATACATGAAGAGAATGGAAGCATATAAATTCAGTGAACATAAACCAACATAATGATCAAAGGAACAGATTTAAACTGCACTGTGCAAGCACATCATCGGTGAGTGGCATGAAACTGAAATGAAAAGAATAAGTTTTGGCTTAGACACCAACGTGCTGACCTGAGGCAATTCTGGCAGATGTAACATGGGCTGTAATAAAGCACAGATCCTTGTTGTCTTGGCTATTATATAAGGAAATAATAATAATAATAGATTCCAGGGGTGAAAAACATCCAATGATTGAAGGTTGAAAAATCTCTGATATAATTTAGGAATGGAGAAGATATATACCTGATTTAATTTTGAAGGGAAGAAAACCTGCTTGTGAGAATATTATTAGCATGTTAATGAAATATCATCTGGGGCTTGGGATTTCTTTCATATGAAGCTGGTTTTCTAGAACTGAATACTGTATTGTTCAGAAGGAGTGTTTGTAATTATGAATTCATATTGCAATGTCAGGAGAGAATGAAGAGGGTACAACAGCAGACATTCAGTAAGCCATTTGCTGTGCTGCATTCGCTAAAATAAATTTGTGCCAGTTTATTTTTAATAAATGACCATGCCATTTTTATTACCCTCTAATTAAAATAAAAATGGCTTGTTTATGATGTAAGGTGGATAATTCCCTGGAACTATGGATCACCAAAAGCAAACGCAGACAGCAGAGACGAAGAGGTAAAAGGGCGGGAATTTTAAATAGACTAAGGAATAAGGGAACTAAAAACACCCCGCTCCCTTCAATCTTTCTTAGCAATTTACGTTCACTTGCTAACAAGATGGATGAAATACTCCTTTTAAACAGATGCAATTCTGATTTTCACAACGCATCTGCCCTATGCTTTATTGAATCCTGGCTAAACGAGGAAATTGATGACAATAGCATGCATATACCAGGGTTTCAGATACTTAGAGCAGACAGGATTGTAGAATTATCAGGGGGGGAAAAAGGCTTCTGTAGAAATATCAAC
>QLTV01003186.1:1800474-1819924 GCA_003457575.1 Thermophis baileyi
CAGTGGGACTAGAACTCAAGGGCTCCTGGTTTAGGGCTCCCGGTTTCAACCACTACACCTAATTGGCTCTCGTATGTGTGTGTGTGTGTGTGTGTGTGAAGCTAATAAAGTAAAACTCATAATGCATTTTTTGTAATGCCTGCCATATATCTTTACAAAAGAAATAACCAAATTGAACTAATGTGATGCCCCTGTCCCTCGTTGTATCTTCTCTGTTTCTGAAACAGGCTACACATGCTTCAGAGGATGTAGGCAGCCTGCTCTTTACCTTGTCATAGAAATCATAAGGCCGGAGAGGACCTTGGGGGGGGGGGGTCTTTTAGTCCAACGCCCTGCCCAAAGCAGAAATCCTAAGGCCATTCCTAATATGATTTGATTGCTTATTTATACCCTATGACTGTCATTAAGTGTTGTACCTTATGATTCCTGACGAATGTATCTTTTCTTTTATGTCCACTGAGAGCATATGCACCAGGTCAAATTCCTTGTGTGTCCAATCACACTTGGCCAATATAGAATTCTATTCTATTCTATTCTATTCTATTCTATTCTATTCTATTCTATTCTATTCTATTCTATTCTATTCTATTCTATTCTATTCTATTCTACTCTACTCTACTCTACTCTACTCTACTCTATTCTATTCTATTCTATTCTATTCTGAGTAGTCTTTAAAGACAGTCTATTTATATAGAGTGCACTGCAGCAGTGAAGTTGTGTTGTGGGAGTTAGCTGATGGGGATAAATTCAGATTGACAAATCTTTGATAGAAAGGATTTATCTTTCTTTTTTTGAAGCAAAGAGGATCTAAATGGGAAAAAACAATGGTGCGAAGCAAGTAAGGCTTTGTTATACAAGTGGGTATACAGAATATTCTTTTTTTTCTGCTTACTGCGGAGTTGGGGAGGGATATTAACTTTCTTTTTTTCTTTTCTTTTCTTTTCAAAGAAATGTTAAATGCAAGATGGCCTTGAAACAGCAACATTTGTTAACTGAGTCTGTCTTGCCTTTCTATAGCATGCAGAACTGTAGCCTTGGATAGATAACTATTGTAAATCTCCCACTTAAAGAATTAATGTCATATTGTAATGAATTAAGCTCATGCAAGCAGTTGTTTCCTGGACCACAATTCTGCATAAATGCTGTACTATAGCAGTGGCATTAATTTGAGAATCAGAGCTGGGGCCATAGGCTAACCTTTCAAAGACCTATTACAAAGATGAACAATTTGGTCTTTGGAAGCTGGTATATTCAGGTTATACTTGGAACCTAAATTCATTAAAAAGATATGCTGCTGTTGTCTTCTATACATATAGGAGTATTGTTAGAGAAGACAATTGCGAAACACTTCTATAACTTTGAAGGCCTGGTGTATAATTGATGATGATCAAAATGGTATCCAGCTCTTCCCTGAATTTTTTGGAATTCCAAAGATCACAAAAAAAGTGTTGTGCAACCTTTTAGCGGCCAAGTTACATATTTGATGTAATATGTACATCATATGTACATTTTGAGACAATGTGAGCCTCAGTGAGATCATGATGATGATGACGACGACAACTATGATGATGCAAAGAAGGTGAGGCCAGAATGTCCTCTTTCACCTAGGGTTTTAGAAAAGAAATTGGGAAGGGGAATTGCTTTTTGTCTATGTTGAACTTCATTAACCTTGTGTTAAGAATGACACACATCTTTCATGCTGTGATTGGTGTCATCAAATGAAAATTCAATGCTTGGGGCCTGAGGTAGCCTTTTTGTTACAAAACATGACAATGTTATCTTCTGACAGATCTGGGCCTTCAGGAGGACGTTCTACCATCCTTCCCACCAAACTCCTTTCTTTCTTTCTTTCTTTCTTTCTTTCTTTCTTTCTTTCTTTCTTTCTTTCTTTCTTTCTTTCTTTCTTTCTTTCTTTCTTTCTTTCTTTCTTTCTTTCTTTCTTTCTTTCTTTCTTCTTGTTCGCTAAGCGGAATTCAATGGAGCACTTTTGACCCAAACATTTTTGGGTACTCTTCATGGTTCTGTTGTAGGTGAGACTTTTGCTTGTTAACTTGATTGGAAGTGAAAAGGCAGGAAAGCCAGGCTTCAAAATTGCCTGTCATGAAAACACAAAGAGAGAGAAGGGAAGCAGGTTTACAGAAGCTTGTCAAATTACAGAAGGATATTAATGCTGACATTTTTTTAAGCACTGGAGAGAATGGCTGACAAGCAGGTAATGTTGTTCTGGCCTGTAGAACTACAGGGAGGGTGTTTAAAACAAAACAAACAAAGTATCTGCAACACTGCCCTGTCCTATAGAACATATAAAATTTCCTACGATCGGCTTATTAGTTGGAAATGGAGATTAAATTAAGGGGCATATATTAGAATATTTGTTCTATTGATCTTTGTCATTTTCATCACGCTTGTAGCATGCAAGTTGTCCTACCTCTTCAAATGGTCACTAAACAGTGCTGTCATTAAGCAAGGACTAGCTGTATAGCAGGGTGAAAATACATAAGATCCTCTCCAGCTTTTGAATAAATAAACTGAATGTTTGTTTTGCTTTAGTAAATTTATAGATTTGGGTATTTTCAAATCAAAATTGAATTAATACTCATAAATGGGGATAAATATTTTGTCTCCCTCTGATGACATCTTCAGGCTTATTTATATTTGTCTGGGTCACCTTTCAGCTCTGAAAGTAGAACTTAAGCATGTGTGGGTGTGGGTGACACCTACAACCCATCAGTCAGCATTGTATGTGACTCCAGTACTTCAAAAGTTAGTTATTCTGGACATAAGAGCTATTTTTTTTCACCTCTCTCTCTCTTTAAAAGAGGTGAAAATTCAGCCTGAGTTATCCATGACATAAAGCAGAATAAGATGTGGAAAAGGAGGTTAGACCTACTGGCTTGGTGGGCTACATTTTCTGAATGTCATCTTGGATACATGGTATGACTTGGGTAGGACATTCAAGAGTGTCCCATGGCTGATACAGTGATAGCCTTTGAGTTGGAAAACTTTTATCACAGAAGAATATTTAAAAATAAGATTTCTTCTCTTGTCTATGCATTAGTCACTCCTGTGTAATTAATATCTGTTCCTCCCAGGCTGCCGTGCTAGGCTGTAAATATAGATTAGGCAGCCAGAAACATAAGGAGCTTAAGCAAAGAGAATGAAAGGAAGCTAAAGGATATTAATCAACCTTGTAGTTTGTCAAAACAGGTGATATTTTAATTCTTTTTAATATGTTTAGGTAAGGATTTGGAGTCTTTATGGTTTAATTATATTAATTTCCAATTCCTTACTTGTGAGTAGGCCCCACTGGACTCAAGAGTCACTCTGCTCTGACCTCTTAATTTTGTACAATTAAAAAAACATAGGAGCAATGGCTCCTATGTTTTTTTAACTGTACAAAATCGCACTTAGCAATAGCACTTAGACTTATATACCGCTTGACAGCCCTCTCTAAGCAGTTTACAGAGTCAGCATATTGTCCCCAACAATCTGGGTCCTCATTTTACTGACCTCAGAAGCAGGGGTGGGTTCTGGTTTTCTTCGCTGCCAGTTCACTCAGTGTCGCGCTGCGCGGGCGCGAGGGCACTTCACACATGCGCAGTGCTTAAAAAAAAGCTTCTGCGCGTGCGCAGAAGCAAAAAACAAGATGGGGGCACCTACGGCACCGCCGAAAGAACCGGTTCGGGGGTGTGGCAGGCCTGGGTCGCTGCCGGTTCTAGCAACCCAGGCCGCCAAGTTACTACCGGTTCTATAGAACCGGTCCGAACCAGGAGGAACCCACCTCTGCTCAGAAGGATGTAAGGCTGAGTCAACCTTGAGGCTATCAGATTTGAACTGCCAAACTGCTGGCAACAGGCAGTCAGCAGAAGTAGCCTGCAGTACTGCATTCTAACCACTATGCCACTATGGCTCTAAATGTACTGTTATAAACTGTCTGCATTTTATTCTTGTATTCTTTGCATGGTAAGGGAGAGAGAAAGTCTAGTAAATGAAAGAAATAAGGGTTTCAGAGTGGAACAGGGATCTATTCATCAAAGTTGTCCAAAGAAATGAATAATGATGTTTGGGCATTGATGACAAGAAGAGACCGTCTTGTCCTTGTAAAAAGGAGGTGGCAGATGAAGAGATAAGTGGCAACAAGTCAGCAACAGAGTTATATCACTCTAAACAAGTATTTTACAATCTTCAGAAGTTGTAAGATGAGTGCATTTCAACTCCCAGAATTCACAGCCAGAATTCCTCAGCCATCAATTCTGGGAGTTGAAGTCCACTCATTAAAGTTGTTTTGGTTGAGAAACACAGCTCTAGACAGAGCAACACATTCAGTTTTTTTACTTTAATTTGCAAGACTCATCATTAAAGTGTACTCTAGCAATGAACAAGTCTCATCTTGGAATACTGCATCCAGTTTTGGTCACCACGTTACACAAAAGATGTTGAAACTTTGGAAAAAGTGCAAGGAGCAACTAAGATGATTAAAGGCCTGGAGACTAAAACATATGAAGAACGGCTGCAGGATTTGGCTTTGGCTAGTCTAGAGAAAAGAAGGACTAGGGGGACATGATAGCAGTATTCCAGTATTTGAGAGGCTGCCACAAAGCAGAGGGGGTCAATTTATTCTCCAAAGCACCAGAGGGCAGGACAAGAAACAGTGGATGGAAACTAATCAAGGAGAGAAGCAACCTGGAATTGAGGAGAAACTTCCTAACAGTGAGGACAATAAACCAGTGGAACAGCTTGCCTTCAGAAGTTGTGGGTGCTTCATCACTGGAGGTTTTTAAGAAAAGACTGGATAGCTACCTATTTGAAATGGTATAGGTTCTCCTGCTTGAGCAGGGAGCTGGACTAGAAGACCTCCAAGGTCCCTTTCAGCTCTATTCTGATTTTAATTCAGATCAAAAACAAACCATGTGGTTTTTTCTTTAAAGTAACACTTTGCCCTCACCCCCCAAGAATATCACAATCAATGGATCTGAAATTCCCTTCCTTACCAGAGACAGCAGTCATAACAGTCCAGCCCAATCCTGATGGTATAGCCATGTTTAAAGGACTATTTAAAAGCCAGGTGTGAGGGGCCATTCTGATGTCTGGGAGTGGGAGGGGAGCAAGCTATTAGCGCTACTCAAAAGGTATGCTTTTGAGGTCTTTGCAGATGATATCCCCGAGAGAAGGAATTAGAGTGATCCCACCCTATTTAATATCATTGTGCAGGCACATGTTACTAGGAGATGACAGTTCACAGATATCCAGGCTTTGAACTATGAGGAATTTGAAGGTGAAGATCAATGCCTTGAAGAGCACCTGGATACCAATTGGTAACTAATGCAACTGTTGAAATCAATACATGGGTATACTGAGGGATGTCCACAGCAACCTGAATGGTTGCATTATGGTTCAGCAGTAACTTCTGAATGGACTTCAGTTGAGTACAGTTCAATATAGGGGACATTGCAAATGTGTTGAGAGGTGACAAGTGACTGTGAGTAAAGCCTTCGTTCCAGGATGAGTCATAATTGATGCAAAAGATGGAGCTATGCTTTTTGCTTCAGTTGTCACTTATTTATTGAACAAGTAAGGAAATGAAATAATAATCAACAATAATAAAATCATAAGACTATTTATACCTCCTGCCAGGGGTGAAATCCAGCAGGTTCTAACACGTTCTGGAGAACCGGTAGCGGAAATTTTGAGTAGTTCAGAGAACCGCTAGCGGAAATTTTGAGTAGTTTGGAGAACCGGCAAATACCACCTCTGGATGGCCCCAGAGTGGGGTGGGAATGGAGATTTTGCAATATCCTTCCCCCTGGAGTGGGGTGGGAATGGAGATTTTGCAATGTCCTTCCCTTGCCACACCCACCAAGCCACGCCCATAAAACCGGTAGGGAAAAATTTTGGATTTCACCCCTGCCTCTTGCACACCAAAACCTGTAGAGCTTAAGTTGGGTCAGTTGCCTGAGTTCTCTGTTCTCTCTTCTTCACTGACTTAGAGGATTTAGACACAGTCTAAATTGTGTTGCTGTGTGTGCTTTTAATATTGAATGCATTGTTTAGTTGCAGGAGAACTTGTAAATACCATTCATTTCTTAAAGATCAGTATTGTTTGTAATGGTTTACCTTGTGAATCTGTGAAAATGAAAGTTGGACTTTAAAAAAAGAAGATATAGAGATTATTGATTTTTTTAAATTTTGGCATTGGTGAAAATTCCCTCAAAATATATAAATAGGTATAGCCAAGACAACAATTGGATCCTACAATAAATTAAGAGAACCAGTTTGATGTAGTGGTAAGGTATAAGACTATAAATCAGTAGAATGTAAGTTTTCATTCCGCCTTTGGTCAAAGCCAGCTGGATGACCATGGGCCAGTCACTCTCTCTCTGCCCTTAGGAAGCAGGCAAGGGCAAACCATGTCTGAAATCTTGCCAAGAAACCCTCATGAACTCAACCAGGCAGTCACCAGGAGTCAACACTGACTTGAAGGCACAAAATGGAAACCTAGATTTCTTTGAAGAAATCTATAACGTTGGGGAAGAAGGAAAGAAAGAGAAGAAAGAGAAGAATTATCAGCAACAAGGTGGATGAACTCAATTATGGTGCCAATTGATGACTGTTGGATGATCTAAAAAGCTATATTTGAAACAGATCACCCTGGAAAAATTTTGTCCATGCAATAACTAAGAGTCCATACTATCTTAATGGCACATAATGACACACTCACTCATTCACTTGCTCACTCAGTATTCTGCAAGTTTCAAATATGGATAAATGATTCCATTCAATATCCTAAGGAACCTTTTTAGTTGTTATTTTAGGGATGTGATTAGATGAAACTGTACCCAAGCATACACAAAGGAACCCATTTTTTCCTAAAAGGAAGCTTCATTCAGCGGATGTAACATAAATGTTGACCTTTAAACCTAAGACTTTGTTTTGCACTGCAAGAGGTGGAAAGCAAAATTACATTCCCTGCTGTGCATTATTGCTTATGAACTCTAAATTAATATTATGTTATTGAAATATTAACTATAGTGTTTGACTCTGCGTTAGTTTATGGTTTCTTTAAAAAGAGAATGGTTTTGCTGGAACAGGCCTTAGGAATACCACTAAGCATGTACGTAGAACTAAAAAAAAAGAACCCACTATTCTTTTTTAAAAGAATATTCTTTAAACTGTTTCAAAAATTAGGCAAACTGAATGCAGATTTGTAGCAACAGATATGAAAAAAATAATAAACCTCCTGTAAGGATTACTGAACTGAATGGAAGGCTAGATCTTGTTTAATCACATAATCACTGCCATTTGGACTGTAAATTACCAGAGCAAATAATGCACTGCACCCAAAGGGAGTCATAACGCTGCAGAAAACAACATCAAATCTTTGTTGAAATTACTGTAACTCTTTGGAGACCCAGGAAAAATTGAAGTGATTTTCTACCCTTTCTTATTGGTATAATATGAGAGGAGAACATATCACCGAAAGGGAGGGTTGAGAGGTGGAGTAGAAGCTTATTCTGCTGTATTGTTCTCGGAGTATTTGTTCATTGTGATCAACATCACTACATTTATTGGAAAAGCAGATGACCGCGCTGATTTTAATGGGCTGAAATATTAATAGATAATATCTCAGAAAGGATACAGATTTCACTCGATAAACGTTTAGAAGATGATAAGTATTTTAAAAAAAACTTTTAGCTGCATAGACCTTATAGAGCTTGAAGGCATGGAAGACAACATAATTGCAATTACCAAAATGGGAATAGGAAAAAAACAAATTAAAAAAAGGATCTGGACATGGAACAGCTGTGACAAGAAATCCTGGACAATGCTTGCTTAAGGGATTTACAAAGTAGGCTAGTGAAAGATTTGAAGCCATCTTTTAAATGCCAAAGAGTGATGAAAGATCAAATCCTGAGATGCCGTAGGAATGGTTTGAAGGTCAAAATTGTGCAGAGCAAACAGAAGGAGTGTAAAGTTGGACTATTTGACCAGAAATAAACTATTTGTTTGATATTTCTGGAAACTCCTAATAAACGTTTTGTTGAAGTAGGATTGAAACGTTATTATTTCTGAATTGCACATAGATAAAAATTAGGCTCTGGGGAGAACAGTTGTTGTTTTTTAATTGTATCTTTAAAGGAGGGTGAAAAGTTAGTATGTTAGCTTATGCTCTGTATGACGAAAGTCGGAAGAACCTTTTTTATTATTGTCTTTGTTGTCTTTTTTTCTATCTTCTTTTTTTCTTTTCTTGTTCTTTTTTCTGCCCTTTCTGCCCTTGTCTTTTCTAGTTTAGTTTGTATTATTGTTACTATGTTTATTAAAAAAAACTTCACTAAAAATATACAAGAATTTATTTCACTAAAAATAAACTTAGGTGAGAAGAAAACATATTATAGTTAAACGTTAAGAAAAACTGTCTACTTCAAAAGTGTTCCCTTCTGTTGAACATATTCAAGCTAGTGCTAGATAGTTGTTTCCACATGCCTTGATTGAAACCTGGCTATGATTATAGACATGGGCTAATAGCTTTCCAGCCTATCAAGGTTTGGCTTGCTTCCTTGCTTAGTATCAGTGCCACTCCATATTCATGTCGATCTTGATGTCTGGAATGATCGAAATTTCTGAAATACATTTGTTGCCCAATGTGCTCTGCACAGGACCTAATGATAATGATGAATGCTAGATAGTCCTCTGTCAAGATACTTTAATTAACATTTTTGGTCCCTTCACTGATAAGTAGTTTGGCTTCAATGGTCTAATTTTTTTAGAATAGAATAGAATAGAATTCTTTATTGGCCAAGTGTGATTGGACACACAAGGAATTTGTCTTTGGTGCATATGCTCTCAGTGTACATAAAAAGACAAGATACATTCATCAAGAATCATAAGGTACAACACCTAATGATTGCCCTTTCCTGCAACAGGATAATAAATGCTAAACCTGAAAATCGCATCCTATTCTGTCATAGTTGTTAGTTGATTTCTAGTTAGTTGATTTCAAGGCAAGACACAAATCCACGTTTCTGAATCCAAATGTGGGTTGAACTCAAATCAGGGGACTTTCAAATCAACCTAAGGATCCTCAGTGACCCACCCAGAACATTTCACTCTGGTGAAAATTTTGTCTTATTTGTTCGTTTTCAAAGAATCACACAGCTTGTTTGGCATGTTTGCTGCAACAGACTATGAATGAACTTAAATGGTTTTCTGGGAAGTATTTGAACAATACGTATTTATTTAAGGGAAGACTGCCTCATACAGAAGGTCAATTGTATTAAATCATGACAGATGCTTCTAGAGAACCCTTTATATGAATGAAATGAATAGTTACCAGGAAACAAGAGACATGGAGTTAAGTACACACTAAAGTTAGTGCAGGGCACACCTTTCTAATGTTAAATGGCCTTGCCATTCGTGCAGGCGAACAATATAAGAGCTAGTGGCTTTTATTTAATCCCTTTGTTTTTGTTTTATTCTGTCCAAAAACTTTGTATTATACATATATCAATTTTCTGCTAGCAGTTTGTACTCATTGTAATTATGATTCCAAATTTTTGTTAGAAATTAGGTATAAGTATTTTGCACTGCAGATGCCATACTGAATACTGGTGCAATTAACAAAAAAACAAATCCAAGGCCTTTTTTTCTTTTGGGTGTGATGACAATCACTTTAATTGGCATCTGCTACATGAAAATTTTCATCCATTTCCTTTTTGACTAGAAAACGGTTTCTTTTTTTGGAAACAGTTTAGCATCATTATGGATCGGCAAGATAGTTCAATGGCCAAGCATCTTTGTCTTCATGCATTTATCATTCCCATCAGCTAAAGTGTGAAGAAAAAGACTGAGCTCAAAGAAGGATATTAAATTTTTTCATTTCCAGCTTTCATTCATTGCACCTTGTCATGTTGCCTATGTGTTAATTTTAATTAGATTCAGTTTGAAATGAATCAACTTCACACTATTGTTCACAAAGATGGTTCATTTAAAGAAATCAGACTTACCATTAATAACAGTATGGACAACATGATGAACTGTGATTAACTGAGAACTTTCAAGCCAACAACAGAAGGGAAGTGGAGTGAAAGAATACAAATCTTGCTGGCTCTACCGACAAAGGAAGGATTGACAAAATAGCATCCACAAACTTCTTAGAAGTCGTGCCCTAATGCTCAATATATTCAAAATATTTAATCAAAACAATCTTTAAAAATGGTGAATTGGAACAAAAAACTTCAAAATGTCCATGGTCTTGCATGTGATGTCATGAAATCCCATGGATGAGATTTTTGGCATCTTCTAAGATTTGATGTTCTCTTGGGATTCCAGATTTTTAAAAATTTTATAGGTAGTATTTACAAAATTAGTGATGTTATTGGCTTTAAAAAGTTGTTAAGGGTGGTGTTAAATTTTGGTTTATTATAATATCTGAAGATACAGTGACACGGTGGCCTAGAGGTGGAACTCTCGCTTCCCAATCAGGAGGCTGTGAATTTGATCTTAGGTAGCGGCAGATATTTCTCTCTCTGGGTATAAGGAGTAATTGTCTACTGTGAAGTCTGCATAGGTGTCAGAAAGGGCATCCGGCCAGTAAACGCTTGAGCTCCATTCAGTTGCCCCAATGCCACCCCGATACAAGGGATTACAGGGTCATTAAAAGAAAAATAATAATATCTGAAAGTAGGTATGACACGGGAGAATATCAGCCTCAACTCTCAAGGCTGGATTTTCTCAAATTGTATGGAGTTTGGGCAAGGTACTAAGTACAACTGAGAAAAATTTAGGTGTGCAGAAGTGCCCAAAATTAGTTCCTGTGGATTCATGTACCACAGTTAACACTCTTGCTTAAGTTAACATATTATGCTTGCCAGAGTTAAGCAGGATATAACATCTGTGCATCTGTTTTCATCCTGTGTGTGAAAGACGCTTCTGGAAGATATGTAGGAAGACAAAATTGGAGCGGGGGGGGGGAATTAAACAGCTTGCTCCCTTTGATTTGGAAAGCATGAGATGACGGAAATGATTAAAGTGACAGGAAATATTTATGACATCACTCCGTGGAGAAATCAGGGGTGTTTGTAATGACAGAAATCAATAATTATATATTTTATGGAAAGGGTTTATAGAGTAATAACAATTAATTATATTTGGGGAAGGCATTTGAGACAGACCTCTTTCTACTCTCTTTAAAATCCTCCTAAAGGTGGCATGACAATTTGGAGAATAAAGCAGAGGGTGGTTCAGAGGGAAGGAAGTGAAGCAAGACTAATTTCGTACAGGGCAATAAACCCTACAGCATCCTTCTTCAACTTGCTGTGGGACTTCGCTGGAAAGTCAATGACTTAAAGTACAGCACATTTGAAGCAGACTACATTAGAGATGGGGGACCAGAGAAACCTGCAAGTAAGGCTTCCTTGATGCTCTCTGAGCTTGGTTGTTTTCTTGCAGATATTTAAATTACCCAAAATAGGTAACATCGCCAGTGCTACTCTAGTTTGGGTATTGAAACGTCTGCAAGAAAACATCCAAGCTCAGAGAGTACCAAGGAACCCTCATTTCAACCCTGAGCTATAAATATTCTCCTTTATTGAAACCTGTATTTGGTCCTATTAGTGCCCCCAAGCATGATTGCCAAAGTTAATGGCAAAGTTTCCTACCATGCTGAAGTCCAGAAACCTATGAAAATTGCTTTTAAACATCAAAAGAAAAGCCCCAATTGACATGGAAAGCAACCCCCCCCCTAAAGGAAAATCCTTGTCTCACTCATTTGGCATCCTTGATTCATCCATTAAGGCCCTCAAATCCCCCCATGCATTGGGGCCCTCTTATTGTCAGAAGGTTGCTCATTCTGTTGTAGATGTTGCAATTTTAGCTGTTTTGGAGAAAGTTTACCTGCTGTCTTTACAGTTTCAGATGTTACGACTCAGAACTTGGTACTTTCTAAAAAGCCAAATACAAAGAATACACAAACCAAACCAAACCAAACCAAACCAAACCAAACCAAACCAAACCAAACCAAACACAAACCAAACCAAACCAAACCAAACCAAAACAAAAGCACATCAAATTCAAAGCCACAACCAAACCAAACCAAACCAAACCAAACCAAACCAAACCAAACCAAACCAAACTACGCTTAACAAAATATATGCTACCTGAAAACACAGTTAAAAAGAAAACCTTTACTATATTTAAATACGGTAGAAAGGGACCTCTAAAGTTCTAGTTCTACATTATACAAGTGTATGAATTGTGTCACACCTTTTCATAAGTGACCTCATAAAAGGTAAAAAGTCCTAATAATAATAATTAAATTGAAGAACAAATAAAACACCTACCATAATTGACTATCCTAAAAAATAAAAGCAAAATCCCCTCAAATGTCAAGTATAAAATGCATCTTTTTCCCAAGCCCTTCCTTAACATTCACCAGTAAATGACTTGCATTTGAATCATACTCAGGGATTTGTTTTAATCTATTAGCTTAAACAATATTATCCCCCAAGAGCACTCTATTTATCACATTACTTTTGAAATTCAAAGCCACTAATAGGGCTATGCTGTATGTTTATTTATAGATTTTTGTCCTGCCTTTATTACTTTATAAGTAATCCAGAGGAACAAACATACACAATAATCCCCTTTTCCTTCTATTTTCACCACAACACTCCTGTGAAGTGGGTTGGGCTGAGAGAGAGAGTAACTAGCGTAAAGTCCCCCAGATAGCTTTCATGCCTAAAGCAGAACTAGAACTCCCAGTCTCCCAGTTTCTAGGCCAGCACCTTCACCAGTACACCAAGCTGACTCTCAATGTCCTGTTCATCGCCACATGGCAGGTGGTCCATATCCAGTTCCCTTCCCAGGTTGAGGTAAGGCATTTACTTGCAAAGATTTGTCAGAGAATCACCTTCATGCCACAGACACTCCTTTCTGCACCCATCTACCTGCACATTCCCCCCCCAAAGCACCCAGCATCAGTAAAGAATGGGAGTTAAGCTGGTGCCCAGATCGTCTATGAATCAACATCATAATCCAAAATGATAGATATTTAGTACAGTGTGGAATGGCTCTTCAGCACCCATGTGAAATTCTTGATTTTTCACCATAACAGTAGTGACTTCTGCCATGTTGAATTTCCCAAAGTACAATGCCTATGTTTATCATAATGTATTGATGAAGCCTTTTATATATGGTTCTTTATTTTAAAGCCAAGGATGATTGGCTTTAAAGAGAAAGAAGATGGGGTCAAATTATTCTCCAAAGCACCAGAGGGCAGGACAAGAAACAGTGGTTGGAAACTAATCAAAGAGAGAAGCAACCTGGAATTGAGGAGAAACTTCCTAACAGTGAGGACAATAAACCAGTGGAACAGCTTGCCTTCAGAAGTTGTGGGTGCTTCATCACTAGGGGTTTTAAAGAAGACACTGGACAGTCACTGTCTGAAATGGTATAGGATCTCCTGCTTGAGCAGGGGGCTGGACTAGAAGACCTCCAAGGTCCCTTTCAGCTCTATTCTGATTTTAATTCAGATCAAAAACAAACCATGTGGTTTTTTCTTTAAAGTAACACTTTGCCCTCACCCCCAAGAATATCACAATCAATGGATCTGAAATTCCCTTCCTTACCAGAGACAGCAGTCATAACAGTCCAGCCCAATCCTGATGGTATAGCCATGTTTAAAGGACTATTTAAAAGCCAGGTGTGTGAGGTCATTCTGATGTCTGGGAGCGGGAGGGGAGCAAGCTATTTCAGAAGCGCTACTCAAAAGGTATGCTTTTGAGGTCTTTGCAGATGATATCCCCGAGAGAAGGAATTAGAGTGATCCCACCCTATTTAATATCATTGTGCAGGCAGATGTTACTAGGAGATGACAATTCACAGATATCCAGGCTTTGAACTATGAGGAATTTGGTGAAGATCAATGCCTTGAAGAGCACCTGGATACCAATTGGTAACTAATGCAACTGTTGAAATCAATACATGGGTATACTGAAATATGTCCACAGCAACCTGAATGGGCGCTCCATCACTGAAGGTTTTTAAGAAGAGACTGGACAGTCACTTGTCTGAGATGGTATAGGGTTTCCTGCCTGAGCAGGGGGTTGGACTGGAAGACTTCCAAGGTCCCTTCCAACTCTGTTTTTCTGTTATTCTTCTTTTCTCTAAAATAGAGTGGGGAATATTTTCCGGCTGAAGGAACAAGTGGCTCTCTGAACATTCCTCTATTCTATTCTATTCTATTCTATTCTACTCTACTCTACTCTACTCTACTCTACTCTACTCTACTCTACTCTACTCTACTCTACTCTACTCTACTCTTCTATTCTTAATAAGAATTAAAACATAACCTAAAGATAAAAACAGACAATAATCAACTTAGAATGCCTAATAAGGTGGTTAGGCTAACTGCCGAGGTACCATAAAAAAAAGGTTCCAAAAAAGCTTAAAATATTGAGCATTGCATCCTGGCTTGTCACAGAGACAAATGCTTTCCACCAAGGAACATCTACTGCAGAGAAGGTCTGCAATCTGC
Organism: Thermophis baileyi; assembly: GCA_003457575.1. Taxonomy (NCBI): domain Eukaryota; kingdom Metazoa; phylum Chordata; class Lepidosauria; order Squamata; family Dipsadidae; genus Thermophis; species Thermophis baileyi. Next base: position 1,815,005 of record QLTV01003186.1, read on the forward strand.
AAGCCATGGTGTTGTAGACAGTAAGATAATCCCCAACATTTACAGATGTCTATATGGTTGAAAGAGGAGAAGATGCTCTTTTAGACATGTTAGCATCAAATATTGCACCAGAGACAATTGAAAATGGCGGCTATTTAACAAGTACCGAAGCCAAGAGACAGCTCTGCTTGCATTCCTGTTTAGAAGTGTTGCCATCTGTGGGGTCTGCTGTTAGGATTAGCTTTCTGCAGAGCATATGGGTCCTAGCAGCTGATTGAGAACTGGCATTCGGAAGAAAATCTGTTCAGAATGTGCCCTGAATTGTCTTGACCATTTTCTGTGACTAAGCACTATATATATATTTCGGAAATTTCTGAAATTTAGCAGCACTTTTGCAGATTTAATGGATAACATGAAAATTGGCACCATCTGCAGGCCACAAGGACCAGCTTTTAAAGAACTTTTAAATAATTGCAGATTTTTAAAGTGGTCGATCTGCCCTGGTTTCTGTGCATGCTATTGGCATTGGCATCTGTGTGACTTAGTCAATGAGCAGCAGTGTTGCAAAGATTCAATACATGCTTTAATGTGCTGTAATGAAACAGTGCCTGAAACCAAAATTTGTCTTGCTGTGCTGGGGTAATAAAAAAGAAAACATCTTGGGTGTTGTATTTTTTTATTAAATCCCATAAACTGCTGAAATTCTCATGATATAGTGGTATGACCAAGAGAGCACTTTTTGACATCTTGTGAGCTTACGTTTCTTTTGTGCTTCAGCCTTTCTAGGCTAGTAACTATTTTATACCTATTTTTAAAAAAGTTTTAAGTCAGTTGAAAGCTACTTGTTCACTACAGGTCGTCTTCGACTTACAATTCACTTAGTGACCATTCAAAGTTACAACGGCACTGAAAAAAGTGACATGACCATTTCTCACATTTATAACCATTGCAGCATCCCCACGCTCATGCGATTTACATTTGGATGCTTGGCGACTGACTCACATTTATGACGGTTGCAGGGTTCCGGGGTCATGTGATCACCTTTTGTAACCTTCTGAGAAGCAAAGTCAATGGGGAAAGTTAGATTCACTTAACAACCGTGTTACTAACTTAACAACTGCAGTGATTCACTTAACAAATGGGGCAAGAAAATGGGGCAAAATTCACTTAACAAATGTTTCACTTAGCAACAAAAAATTTGGGGCTCCATAAGTTGAGGACTACCTATATTTATGTTGTCTTCCAGTTGTTTTCTCATTGGAACGGTACTTCCAGGAACTTATTTTTGAGAAGTTGTCAACTCTTCTATAGTCCTTTTAACCTGAAGACTTCTGTCCATTAAGAACCTGCTTAGTACTCTACTAGGGTTTGTTAAAATGGCTTTCCTGAAATTTAATGTGCATGTATGAGTATTCTCCAATTCCTCTTTCTGTAGGACCTTCAATCCACAATAGCATGGAAGCTATTAATAGCTTCCTCTTAAAGTCCCCTGCTTTTACTTCCTCAACCAGCTCTTCCATATTGGTTAGGATCACACAGGGGTGGGTTCCACTTACCTTCCCCACCAGTTCGCATCGCGACGTTTTGCGTTCCCTCGTGCAATTTGGCTTCCGCACATGCTCAGTAGCTGCAATCAGCCCGAAACACAGCTGAGGAGCTGATCAGCTGTGCTTCAGGTGAAGGAATAAAGGGCAGTATAAACCCAGGGGTGGGCAGGAGGGCCCTTTTTCAAGCAGCAGAAGAGGAAAAACCTTCCAAACAGTAAAAAAAATTCACAAAAAATTCACAAAAAAAGATGGCGGCGCCCACGGACCGGCCGATCCACTTCAGTGACGTCACCAGCGGGTCGCTACCGGTTCGGGCGATCCGGTCCAAACCGGGAGGAACCCACCCCTGGAGCAGCACCAATATCATCTTTTTCAGGCCTCTGGAAAGTGGAGACCTTTGGGGGCCTTGCTGTGCTGGTCAAGACAAAATTTCCAACAGATTTCCAGGTATTTAAACTCTCCTATTATTAGGGGTCTCTTCCTTGAAATTTATACAATCTGGGCTGGAAGGTTATTATTTTAGGTAATCTTCAGGATGGCCAGATGATCTACTTCCAGCCCTTGTTTCCAGTATTTTACTCTTGTGTTTTGGCTCACCAGGTCTCAGTAATTCCTGGTAGATTTTGTTTGCATCTTCTTGCTTTTGTTCCATATCTTGTACACAGTCAATGAATCCTTCGTTAATGTGATTTGATCTACACTTTGCAGGTAATCCTCAACATATGACCACAATTGAACCCCAAGCTTCTGTTGCTAAACGAGACAGTTGTTAAATAAACTTTGCCCCATTTTATGACCGTTCTTGCCACAGTTGTTAAGGGAATCACTGCAGTTGTTAAATTAGCAAGACGGTTATTAAGTGAATCTAGCTTCCCCCATTAACTTTGCTTGTCAGAAGGTCGCAAAGGACGATTACATGATTCCAGGACACTACAACCATCATAAATATGAGTCAGTTGCCAAGCATTTGAATTTCGATCATGTGACCATGGAGATTCTACAATGGTTGCAAGTGTGAAAAACAGTCATAAGTCACTTTTTTTCCAGTGCCGTTGTAACTTTGAATGGTCACTAAAAGAACTGTTGTAAATTGAGGACTACCTGTACAGGAGGTATATGTTCATTATTGGCTGCCTCTATACGCTTGAGTGCTTGGAATCACCTGATTTCCTGCACTATTTTCTCTCTCCCCTACAGGACTCAGATGACAGCCTTCCAGATCGAGTTTACAAGATACATTCCAATTACATTTTTCTCAATTCTTGTAAGGTAGAGTCCATTTCTTACTAGGAGTCCCCGTCTCAGAACACATCGCCTTATCAAAAAATTAAAACTACTTCTTTTGGCACCTTTTCTGTAGCCAGTTTTTCACTTCCAATATTCTTGACTCTCCTCGTGAGACACCTTCTCTGACAGGGAGCTGTGAAGAGAGCTACTGTTGTGACCCAGCACGGCAAACCCCCCAGGAAACGACACACACACACTGTTTTCCAAAACAAAGAAGGCTTTTCCACTAATAAATGCTTAGTAATAAGTTGATTACAGGGTTTATACCAAAGTTCTTGTTGCAAATCACAGAACACTTTGGCCGGGATTCCAAATACAAAAAACACAAACAGGTCATTAAGTCCATAAATTATCCTCACTTGCTGGAATTGGCCGAGAGCCCGGACTGGAGTTAGTCCAACTGATATCACCAAAAGTGTAAACAGGAGCCAGGTAAAATACGCTAGCTGCCCTGCATGCCCTAGCATCAATCAGAGGCTCCTCCTCTTCACTGGAGTCACTGAACTCCTGCTGGGGAGGTGCAGAAGGCCCTGGTTGAGTATCGTCCTCTGGCCCTGCGTCCTCCTCGGTCTCGGACTCAGGTGCCAGAGATACAGACTGATCTTGCCACCCCATGGTCGGTTCTTGGTCTTCCGGATCCATGAGCAGCTGCGCGGGACTTGGGCAAGCCACAACAGCTACAGAGAAAAGTCTCCAATATCTCAATCGTGTTCTCTTGATCGTGGGGAAACCCCACATCCTATCTATGTACATTTTTTTCTTTGCTGAAAGCCCCTGTGAAAGAAGCTGCAAAAAAGAACTGCATCCTTTTTTACTGGAAAATACATTCCTCCGAAAATACATTCTTCCGTTTATTCCCTGTTAACTCTGTTCTTAATGCCAAACAAATATAGGGAGGTAAGATGCAGGAAAACCAGTGGGAACTACGACATATAAATATGTCAAAGCCTGGAGTGCCGAAGAACAGATGTTCTACAAAGACAACAACGATTTTTGTGCAGGGGATGTGTGTTAGAGTTGTGTCTGTTTAGCTGCGTCAGCCATTCTTAATTACAGTGTAGCTACAGCTTTTGGAATGATCACAGTTCTGTCGTGAATGGCTCCTGTATTATGTCGCCTCTTGTGCTGTATGATGGCAGAGGTTGAAAAGTAATTCTGAAAACTCTCAGATTGTTACTTTGTGGAAGATGCCACTAGAGAATTTCAAACAAGTTTATTCATGGCAGCCTTTTTATAGCCACCTGCTTTATCCAGCGTATTCCCCCTCCCACAGCAGCCCCCTTATTTTTAGCTCACCAGACAGCCACTTCGCAACTTTGGAAGCTTGGGTGCTAAAATGCATGAAGGAGGGGCTTTGCTTTAAGGTTGCCAATTCAGTGAAAGTTAGAGAATAAGCCTGAACAACTGTAGCGTTGTCAGTAGCAATGCAGAGAGAAGCTGCTTTACAGAATGAATGTCTTAGACAATGGGATTTTGATGCTGACTGTCTTCTATGAACATCCATTACAATACTTGCCAACCAACTCTGTCATTAAGGGGCTTCATAATGCAGCAGCTTGAATCGCAAGGCTGACCTTCCTCCAAAATGACTAAATATAGGAAGGAAAAGTTGGTAGTAACTGAGCAATTTGGTTTTTTTAAAAAAAAAAACATGCAAAATTCTGTGGAACCACTGTTTAATTTATGCAACGAAGACAAAAAGGAAGAATAAAACTGTAATATAGAGCCACGTGTTTTAGAATGAATCATCATGCAGCTTAATATTTTTCACCTAACTACGAAATTCGTAGTTATTCTGTGAGCGAATGGAGACCCTGGGTACAATTAAAAGACAAGAAATCAGGCTTAATTGTAATATATGGTGAATGATATGGAATGGGCTGTACAAGGGGAATATCAATATGGAACAGAATGGGAAAGGTCACTTTTTAAATAAATTATTATTTATTAACATGTAGTTATCTCTATCACACATATCTATCACCCCTCTCTCTCTTAACCTATCATCTCTATATCTATCTATCTATCTATCTATCTATCTATCTATCTATCTATCTATCTATCTATCTATCTATCTATCTATCTATCTATCTATCTATCTATCTAT
>QLTV01003186.1:1825643-1841088 GCA_003457575.1 Thermophis baileyi
TGTCTGCCTGGCTGGTTGAAAGTGCTGAAGAAGCTAGTCACAGTTCTCCTGGCCCAAGCCCTCGTCGCCACTGTTAGATAGTGGGTAGAGATGACAGGAGACAGACTTCCAAAGCAGCTCTTTATTTCAGCTCTTGTGTAAGCAACCAGCAAAGAGCAGTCTGACAGCTTGCCCTTTTATAGGGAGCTGTCAGACAGACCAGCCAATAGCGTTTGAGCTTTTTCCCGCTCAAACGCTGGACCTGGTTGGAACCATGCAACACAGTTGAAACAGTTAGAACATAACATAGACCAGTCAGTGTCTTCCTCAAAATTTGCAGATTGAGAAATTGTTATCACATTTCTGGAGTCAACAAACTTGCTCCACTTTGAATTGTCATCAATACCCATAAATCTCAGTCTCTTAGCTACTGGAGATCACCATCTATCTATCATCTAGCTACTATCACCATCTATCTATCATCTAGCTACTGGCTCAAGCCATCCAGTAAGCTTCTGTGCCAAAGAGAGGAGTAGAACATGTTTTCTTCCTGTTTCTAGTTTAGCCAATTAGCCACTACACCATTCTGGCTCTCTAGCCAAGACATCTTATACTAAGTTTTATCTCAAAAGGAAAAAAATGTTATTGTTTCATAGAGTAATTTTATTGTAACTAATATAGGATTCTCTATCAATGTTTATGTCATTCAGGCTGCAACCATGTGTACATGTGCCTGAATGAGACCATGGGATTGCCTTTTAAATTAGGTGGATATCAGCAGAATCAAATTTTAATCAAAGGTTGTTATAGACAGGCTACCTTATTTAAGATCATCATTCTGGTCTATCACTTTATCATTGTAATAAACTATAATCCATTATAATAATTATCAGTTTACATACATGATAGCAATAGCAACAGCACTTAGACTTATATACCGCTTTACAGCCCTCTCTAAGCAGTTTACAAAGTCAGCATATTGCCCCCAACAATCTGGGTCCTCATTTTACTGACCTCGGAAGGATGGAAGGCTGAGTCAACCTTGAGGCCGGTGAGATTCGAAGTGCCAAATTGCAGTCAGCCAGCAGTCAGCAGAAGTAGCCTGCAGTACTGCACTCTAACCACTGCGCCACCTCGGCTCATGATGATGATGATGACCCTCCAGTGCAGGTATCTTCTACTTGGCACCATCCAGCTATATTAGGACTGCAATTCACATCATTCCCAGCAGGCACATAGAAACTCACCCAATAGTCCTGGAAGAAATCAAGTTAAGGAAGGAGGTGTGTCATTACTGCACCTGTAGATGCATACAAATGCATGTGTGCACACACAGATGCGCTTCCATAGTGTCATCCAACATTATTCTACTCATGCATGAAGGCAGCGTTAGATAGATAACATTTTGCCTGTTCAATATTAAATGCACGTATGGATGGCATATTTCAAAGCTGCAGTCCATCACTTCCAGATAGAGCAATGGCACCACTATTTTTCCTGCGCTTGTCCTTGGTAATAATATTAAACACAGCCATTCCGCTGACTGATGATGAACTTTAAGAGAACTGAGTTGGTTGAATAAGTTGGAATGCAGAAGACCAATGACCCTGCCACGATGATCCATGTACACGATTTAATTAGATTAAGAATTTTGAAAAATAAAATCCAATACTGTTCAGACAACTCAAATGAGATTTGTCAGTCCTTGCCTCTACATGTGGTATAGGGAAGTGAAGGGTGGAGGGGGAGGGGAGGGGAGGGAAGAACAGAAAAAAACTTGGATTTGAGCATTAAAAAATGTGCCTTGATAGATGTTGGGCTGTACGGGAGATGGTTGAGGTGCTATGTTTATTTTAAACATCCCTGGTCCTTGGTGATTGCTAGCTGATATTTCTAAGATAATTTCCTTTGGGGATAATTAGTATTTGCAATAAATAAGCATGGTGTTTCTAAGTTGTGTCTCAATCATTCTGTTTAGCTCAGAAAAGAGAGGTGGGGGGTGGAATACATTTAACTCTAATCATAAGGTTAAAGAAATGGAAGTCATTCCTGTTGTGAACTTTTTGATTGCTGTTCTTCTTGGCTGATCAACAGTACTCAGGAGACATTCTGTTCTGCAGAATCCATAGTGCTGGGCCAAAGCGTATTACGTACTCACACCAGTAACATTATTATTATTTATTTATTATTATTTATTTATTTGTCAAGCGTATATATGATTACGAACAAAGTATAAACAGAGTATAAACATGTTTGTGAATATATAAGTACAAGCATGGTTATGAATACAAGAAATTTTACAAATATATGGGTACATTAGGACAGGGACGGTAGGCACGCTGGTGCGCTTATGCACGCCCCTTACAGACCTCTTAGGAATGGGGTGAGGTCGACGGTGGACAGTCTAAGGTTAAATTTGTGGGGGTTTGGGGAAGAAATTACAGAGTCGGGTAATGTATTTCAGGCATTGTTGCTGAAGTCGAATTTTTTGCAATCTAGTTTGGATCGGTTTACGTTAAGTTTGTATCTATTGTGTGCTCGTGTGTTGTTGCGGTTGAAGCTGAAGTAGTCATTGACAGGTAGGACATTGTAGCAGATAATTTTGTGTGCTACACTTAGGTCAGATCGAAGGCGGCGTAGTTCTAAGTTTTCTAGTCCCAACATTTCAAGTCTGGTTGCATAAGGTATTCTGTTGCAAACAGAGGAATGTAATACTCTTCTAGTGAAATATCTCTGGACATTCTCAATTGTGTTAATGTCTGATATGTAGTGTGGGTTCCAGACAGATGAGCTGTATTCGAGAATTGGTCTAGCAAATGTTTTGTAAGCTCTGATTAAAAGTACAATATTACCGGAGAATGTAAGAATTCTAAGTGATTCTCAAAGAGATTTAGGGTGAATGAAATATGGAGGGTGTTTTTGCTTTCTGTCGTAAGGTTAAGTATTGAGATCATCCTTTAGGCTGCATTACTATTACTATTAGTCTTCTCATCGTTCCTATCACCCATCTCCTCCCACTTATGACTGTATGACTGTAACTTGTTGCTTGTATCCTTACGATTTATATTAATATTGATTGTTTCCTGATTGCTTATTTGTACTCTATGACAATCATTAAGTGTTGTACCTCATGATTCTTGACAAATGTATCCTTTCTTTTATGTACACTGAGAGCATGTGCACCAAAGACAAATTCCTTGTGTGTCCAATCACACTTGGCCAATAAAGAATTCTATTCTATTCTATTCTATTCTATTCTATTCTATTCTATTCTATTCTATTCTATTCTATTCTATTCTATTCTATTCTATTCTATTCTATTCTATTCTATTCTATTCTATTCTATTCTATTCTATTCTTTAGGAATCTGAATGATAGAAAATATAGCAAGGGATTTTTTTTAAAAATGGCACTTCTTCACATACTGCAAAGTTAAATTATGGAATCTGCTTCCATAATATATAGCAATAGAAACCAAACAGGATGGATTTGAAAGAGGGTGACTCCTAGCCAGTCTTAGCTGATGGCAAGCAAGCAGGCATTGGACAAATATATCCATATTTTGCCAAGAAAATTACAAGGATGTGTCCATGTTTTCTCCAGGAAATGCTTAGGTAAACTCATAAAAGATAAAGCTATTAATAGCTTTTAGCCATGAAAAATATGTATGTATGTATGTATGTATGTATGTATGTATGTATGTATGTATGTATGTATGTATGTATGTCTCTTCCCTTTCTTTGGAAAGCAGTTGTAGAAAGTTAGCACCCACCCCTCTCCTAGAAGAATGAAATACTTTGAGAAATATTAAAACGGCAGAATATTATATTTCCCTGGATGAGAAATGGAGAAACATGCTCTTGGAAAGCAGCCCCCCACCTTTCTTAATAGCTCTCAGCAGATGTGAGCACTTAAGAGATAAAGAGATAGCTAGCTCTATTCATAAGCAAATTCCCTGCAGCAAGGTCTGAACAAAGGTAGGATTAGCCCTCAACCACAATAGGAATTGCCCAACAAGCAATTGCATCAGCAGACCAAACTTCAACCAAACGTAGCTCAGACAAACTCCTAGGATTTGTATATGGCCCCATGGGAGTCTGACAACAGCCAATAGAATACATGTTCTTGCACAGAACAGGAAGTTCAAGTGCAAAGCCCAAGAGTAGGTATAAATACCTCCCACTCTCAACTCCATGTGGTCAGCTGCATCAGAACCACAACCCATGTGGTCCTCTTCATCAATAAATGGACCCTCTTTCCAATCAGCCTCCAGCCTCCATTTTGCCTCCAGTGCCTTTCTCCCGGTTTGGAACTGAACCAGATGGATATTTCTTCCAACATATGTTTTTCCATTCAGTTGTGTCTGATTTTCAGAGAGTGCTTGGACAAGTGTTTGCTGTTTTCTTGGCAAGGTTTTTCAGAAATGGTTTGCCATTGCCTCCTTCCTAGGGCTGAGAGAAAGTGAGTGGCCCAAGACTAGCATTGTGCCTGAGGTGGAATTAGAACTCACAGTCTCCTGATTTCTACCCTGATGCCTTAACCACTACACCAAACTGGCTCTTATTTCATTGTTACTCTGTCTTAATACCGGTACTCGGGATGGCTTTCAACAATAAAGACTATAGCATATAATAAAACAGACTTAAAATCAAAACCAATATTAAAATAACTCACAATACTTTGCAGTTGAAAGGTTGGCTTAGTTTTTAACCCTCTTCTGAGAGAATGGAAGTCAAATGCTTCTCCTCAGGATGCTCATTCTGTAGCTTGGAAGCCATCCAGCAGGAAGTCCTTTTTCATGTGCTCCATAGCTGAGCTTCTCTCAGCAAAACATCTTTAGAAGACCCTTCCCTGCTGATTCAAGATTCATAGATTCAGAGCCGCAGAGATGATTCCTCAGATAAATTAAGGCTTTGAAGGTTAACATCAAAGTCTTAGATTGTACCCAGTAGACAGTGCAGGTTATTCAGCAGAGGCATGATATAATCCTTTTACCCAGTCAAAAGCCTGGCCATTGCATTAAGCACCAATGCAATCTTTGGACACTTTTTAAGAGTAGCCTGGAACAAATAACTGTTGCTACCTCCCACTAGCTCAGAAAAAGGTTGCAAGCAGTATACAACTCTGCCTATGTTTTTCAAACTCTATAAATACAGTACTGGAAGTCTGCGACTTACAACAGTTTGTTTATTCATCGTTCAAAATAACAAGAGTTAAAAAAGTGACTTATGACGGTTTTTCGCACTTACAACCGTTGCAACATCCCCATGGTCACATGATCAAAATTCAGCTGCTTGGCAACTGATTCATATTTATGACGGTTTATTTCTTATTTATTTATTTCTAAAATGTATATGCCACCCAACTCCTGAAGGACTCTGGTTTCAGTGTCTCGGGGGTCATAGAGCCGAGGTGGCGCAGTGGTTAGAGTGCAGTACTGCAGGCTACTTCAGCTGACTGTTCAGCAGTTCAGCGGTTCAAATCTCACCGGCTCAAGGTTGACTCAGCCTTCCATCCTTCCGAGGTGGGTAAAAATGAGGACCCAGATTGTTGGGGGCAATATGCTGACTCTGTGAACCGCTTAGAGAGTGCTGTAAAGCACTGTAAAGCGGTATATAAGTCTAAGTGCTATTGCTATTGCTATGTGATCACCTTTTGCAACCTTCTGACAAGCAAAGTCAATGGGAAAGCCAGATTCATTTAACAACTGTAGCAAGAAAGGTTGTAAAATGGGACAAAACCCACGTAACAAATGTCTCACATAGCGACAGAAATTTTGGGCTCAATTGTGGTCGTAAGTCGAGGACTACCTGTAGCTGCTGGGATCCACTCTTTCTAGGGGAGAGGAACCCATTCAGATTTCCTTTTGATTCCTAAGTCCAGTTTATCATTTCCATCAGCACCTCCATCCAATCTGGGTTTAATTTCAACTGTTTCTCCTTTATCCATCCCTTTATCAAGATTGGGGAATGTTCAGGGATATTAACTCTTTTCTAGAAGATAGACAGCAGCAAAATGGCATGTCATCCATCACACAATGACAGTTCTGAATCATGAACCCTAGTAGTTTTATGTAGAAATACTACAATATGAATATGAAAAGGCCTTCTCAACTATAGGAGCTGTGGTTAGAATGCAGTATTGCAGACTATTTCTGCTGACTGCCGGCAGTTCGATCCCTACTGGCTCAAGGTTGACTCAGCCTTCCATCCTTCTGAAGTCAGTAAAATGAGGACCCAGGTTGTTGGGGGCAATCTGCAGATTCTGTAAACCGCTTAGCTGTAAAGCACTGTGAAGTGGCATATAAGTCTAAGTGCTATTGCTATATTGAGGAAGAGTTTTGCTTCAATTCCAGTTGTGGTTTGTTCCACTACATGGGCCCAGGGGTGGGCTTCAAAATTTTTACCAAGGCGTTCTCTGCCCGGTTGCTGGGTGGGCATGGCCATGGTGGGCATGGCCTAGTCGGCTCCTGCACCACGGGTGTGTGTATGTGTGCATTTTTGCCCTCCCCGGCTCCAGAGGCTTTCCTCGAGCCTCCGGGAGGGCGAAAATGGCCTCCCCAGGCTCCGGAGGCCCTCTGGAGGGCAGAAACAGGCCTGTTTCTGGCCTTACCGAACTTCCGGTAGGCCTGGTTTTTGCCCTCCCCGAGCCTCTGCGCGCGCCCTGCACTTACCTGCATTCAAAACCGGCCACGTGGGGACTCCTGGGAGGGGTGGGGTGTGGTGGGCAGGGCCAGCCAGGAGTGGGATTTGGGGGTTCTCCGAACTGCACAGAATCTTAGCTAGAGGTTCTCCTGAACCCCTGCGAACACCCAGCAGCCAACCCCTGCATGGGCCCTGCCACAAGTCATCTTTTTATAATGGAACCAAAGCAAAACTCCCAATGCCCAGAGAAAAACATCCATTCATTTCATTCTACTCCGAGTAGGTCCCCAAGGGGGGATCCAGGACTGTAAGTTTCCTTTTTTCATTATTTGTGAAGCTATGAACCTTGGTCATATCAAAGTAGCCTTTGGCAGAGAGCCTGTCCACAATTTCTCTTGGGACCAAGATAACAATATGTGCAGAATTAGAAATCTAGAAAAGCTTAGATGAACTCTGCAACAGCATAGGGAAATGGTAGCTTAAACAGAGTTAGTCAAGCTAAAAACCATGCATTCCTTTCTTCTAAATTACTATGTGAACAGTAAAAGACTTACAGCTAAAACCACAGTGTGGCTGCAAGCTGGTGGAGAGTAAAAAGCACTTTCAGGCCCACTGGCTTCAAACACCGAGGATTATGAGGTGGACTTCCTAAGTGAGCCCCCTGGGAGTAGAGATGTGAGATTTAATAAACTTCTTCTGAAGTGCATTTGATTAAGCATGAAAAACTAATTCCACATTTGACTTAATGATAATTTGTAAAAGTATAACAGGATCTAAGAGGGAGACTACTAACATGCTAACATCACAGCAGCAGCAGCAGCCTATTCCAATTCAGAAATGCAGCTTTAATGTGAGATGGGTGGCTCAGCCCTGGAAACAGTGTTTTTGATCATAATTTCTGATCCAGGAAGTCCACCTTCTCAGTTGTGGCACCTGCCTCTGGAACAGTATTCCCTTCAGGGATCTATATGGCTCCCACCCTGGAATATACTGGAAGTCCTTGAAAACCTAGTCATTCTGCCAGCTTTTCAGGTAACATGGTTATTGAACCCATGTCAGCTTTTATTTTGGTGTGTTATGCAGTTTTTCTTTCCTGGATGTACATATTTTTTTTCTATTTGATTGTTCTTTACTTAACTGCATGCACCCAGGAAATGTCTGGAGTTAAGTGGCCTCTAAATTTAATTTAATCTACATATATAAAAGCAAAAACCACTCACGCATTAATCACAAAATCTCCAGAACCATAAAGCCTACAAACTTGAAATTTGCCACGTATGTTCCTCTTGGCTTCTAGGTGCTCACTAAGAAAGGATTTTTCAAAATGACCATCGCAGCATGAGTATTTCTTATATTAATATTAACAAGCTCTGATGCTAAGGAGTTCTACTCCTCCCTCCCCACCTGAAAAGAAATCTGATCCAAATGCAAAACACAAGCAGAGGAGTTTCAGTTTTGCTTCTGCTTTCACAGCAGCAAGCAGCTTTACTACAGAACAGTTGAGCTAAGCCACGCTAGCCAGATGTTCCTCCTCAGTTCAGACGAATCTGTTCCTTCTACTGTAACACCAGTTAAAGGGAAAAGAGGCAAAAAACGTAGGAAAAGATTTACAGATGCGATTAGGAAAACACAAGTAAGGGAAGCTGCCTGTTTCTCCCATGGCCAGTTCTATTTGGCATGCTCCAGAGTCAGTTCATCTGACAGCCTGGTCATCCTCCAGCCAGACAGCAAAACCAGGAATGTTGTTTACATGGAGGTCCTGAGCAATTCATCTGAGGGACGAATTGAAAGTCTATGCTATGCAACCTATTAGCCTGGCTACATAGACAAAACAGCCACGGTTGCTGCTGGGATTAAAGGGCTTAAGCCCATCTATTTCATTGTTACACTTACAATAATGTCTTCATCTGTAACAGAAACTTAGCTTCTCATCTCTAACGAAATAATACAGTCCCTTTTTTAACTACTCATTAATTTTCAAGCTTTAACTGTCAATTTATCAAGCCCCATCACATAGTTTCATAGCAAAGCACAGGTATCAGCTAGTAAATAAATAAAATAATTAATACAGGGAGTTCTCAACGCACGATCACAGTTGAGGTGCAGTAATTAAATGAGACATCTGCATCCAATTTTACAATCTTTTTTGCCCCAGTCGTTAAATGAAATATTGATTTATGACCTTTCCTGCTAGCGTCCCCATTACCTTTGCTTTCAGAAGCCAGCTGTGAAAATTGGAGATGGTGACCCTGGGATGCTGCAACTATTGTAAATACATCATGGTTTCCAACATCCAAATTGCAATAATGTAATCACTGGGTCTGTCTATGGAGATTCTCAGTCATTCAGGTCATGGTTGTCCCAAAGGTGCTTTTTGAAAAGGCAACTGGACTTTGTTTTTCCTTGAAGACGTTTCACTTCGCATCCAAGAAGCTTAATGGATGAGAAGCGAAACGTCTTCAAGGAAAAACAAGGCCAGTTGCCTTTTCAAAAAGCACCTTTGGGACAACCACTGCGATTCTGCAATGGACATAAGTATGAAGACCAATCATAAGTCATTATTTTCAGCAGCATTGTAATTCTGAGCAGTCACTGAATGTGGTCAAGGGTTACCTTTAATGGAGTTGCAGTTTTGAAGGACTGATACTCAACTGCCTAATGTTTATACTATAACAATCTCAGGGATGGTATTGAAGACTTGCCAACTGTATGGCAACATGGAATCAGAGGTAAGGAAATAGTACACCTAATTCAGCACTGGTTGTATCAGTTGATGGTGTAAAACATTTGTAGAAATAGCTTTGTGCACTCATAGAAACATATAAGATCTTACAAATTGGTAAACTAGCCTACACTTGTGGTGGCTAGTTTACTACTACCGGTAGCATTGAAATAAAATTCATCATTCTGTTAGCAACAACTCCTAGAAGTTGTCAGGCTTGACAAATCCATGAATTAAATTAAACAAATGAGATAACAAAGATAGAAGGGAAGCTGCAGTAGCATCAGTTTAATGAAGAGTGAAATTTGGCCATTATTCTTATTCAAAATAATAAGATAATCAAAATAATGCATACAAAACAGAATATCCCTTCTCTTATGTTTTTGTGGCATCCTATCAAACTTCAAAATCCTTAACGCTTGCTAAATCCAAATTATTACCATTTTTTTTTTTTTGCAAAAGGTGTTAGTAGTCACAGTATAAGAGCAAGATACCCATAAATATTCTGGTGATTTTGGTTAATGAGGAGTGAAGAAAATATGGTTGGTGGCTTGTGGACACATGTTATTTTCACAGTTGATAGGCTGTGCTGTAGGTGCTTGTTCCTAACGAGGATTAATTTACCTCACAGTTTAATTTGACAGAAACTGGCAATGATGCTTTTTTAGTTTTCAGAAATAATCTTGCATCTCTTAATATGAAAATCAAATAGCGCTTCATAATTTAGAATTAAGTGAGTTACTGGATTTGGATTGGGATTGAAATTCATAATTTGAATTATGATTTGAAATTCATAATTTGAATTATGATTTGAAATTCATAATCATAAAAATAAGGCATTTAGACACAGGGCCTTCATTTTTAGGCAGAAAAAGGAATGGGTTAATTTAAAACTCAAAAAGCAGGCTTGGATAAATATATTTATTTTTCAGAAGTGCTTAGTGAGTGGAACAGATGCTACAGTACATATAACCTACAGTAGATTGCTTTATTTATTTGAAAATGTTTATTCTATCACTGTTTCTACTTGAAAACCAATAGAGACATACATCCAAAACAGTTCAAAGGGTATACATTTCAACATTTAAAACACATATAGTTTACATGCAGTTACAGGTAGTCCTCGATTTACAACAGTTCATTTAGTGACCATTCAAACTTACAACAGTGCTGAAAAAAGTGACTTATGACTATTTTTCACAGTTACGACCATTGCAGCATCCCCATGGTCACGTGATCAAAATTCAGACGCTTGGCAACTGGTTCATATTTATGACGCTTACCGTATCCTGGGGTCATGTGATCACCTTTTGCGGTCTTCTGACAAGCAAAGTCCATGGGGAAGACAGCTTCATTTAACAACTTTGTCACTAACTTAACAGCTGCAGTGGTTCACTTAAGAATTGTGGCAAGAAAGGTCATAAAATGGGACAAAATTCACTTTAAAAATGTGTCGCTTAGCATCAGAAGTTTTGTTTGTTCCAAATTCATGTGGAAGAGATCTATCAGGACTATTAGTTTGGAAGATTTATTGTTACTCTTTCCGGCCTGAGAGCACCTCAGAAACACCCTGTCTGGCTGCTGTGAGAAACAGAATTCTGCATTGATCCAGACACACTAGTCTATGAAACCTGACATTGCCTTTCATGGTGGCTTTTCTTCATCATATATCTGCTTTTATGAATGCAACGCACGACCACCCTGGGTTAGCAATCAATTCCGTCACCCTAAAATATTACCTCCATGCGAAGACTTCTGCTGCAGGCGATCTAGGCCAATATCCTCCCTTTTTCTAGTGTAGATTGCCTCTTTACTTTCCTAATATGCTGAACAAGCTGCAAGGGGATTTCTTCCCCCCATTGATGGAAAGCAAAGAAAGAGCCAACGGGGAAGGGAGGAGGGAAATAAACGGACTTTTCTGCTGCTTGCTAAGAGAACTGAACCATTTTGCTCCATCCCTGGGACAACAAAGCTCATCATCATTATCGGGCCTTTCTGTGGCAGTCAGGAAATTAGCTGATCATTTCTATTCATTCTTTCTTCTTCCAGCAAGATGGAATGATTAGCAATGTTAAATAAACAAATCCAGATGAGAGACCCAGTAATTGGCGCGAGCAAATGCTTGGCATGCATCTGATGTGACGGGAAATAACCTAAATGAAGTTCCTAGAGAGAAAATCCACTCTTGTCAGTCATATACTTTATGCCACCGCTGACTGTCTCAGCGGGAAAAGGAGAGTTCGGTGGGATAGAAATCTGTGTCTGGTCCCCTGCTGATTATACCTGAACACCCCAATTCCACAAACTGGTTAAGTCTGAAACACCTGGTCCAAAGTCGTTTCGAAGCTCAGTCTTACCTTCAATTGCAGTACAATTAGTGCTTACTTTTGAATGGAAATCTCAGAAAATCTGACCTAACATTCAAAGTAGTCCTACTCTGCAGCATTCCTCTATCTGAAGAACTAATCCGTCCAAATCCAGGTGGCATAATATGGACTTTACACATGGGCTCTTAGCATTGCAGGCAATTGCCTAGACAATATGCATAGAGATGAGTAGAAATTTGGTAGGCAGAATCCCAATGTTGACCCACATTTTTGTCTTCCTTTATGTCCCCCTCTCTTTTGGTGCTACATAAATGCTCCATTTTGTATGGAGCAAACAGGACAACTCAACTTTCTGGATCCTACACTACCATTCCCATTTAAACTCTCTGTTATTGTTGCAATATTGCATGGACTGCTCGTGATATGAGTCTCCCAGGATGTAACGTTAAGGACCCAATGCAGCATTTTTCCATCTTCACAGTGTTGCTGTGGCTTTTCTTTCTCATGAATAGAATAGAATAGAAAATAGAATAGAATAGAGAATAGAATAGAATAGAATAGAATAGAATTAGTAACTAAGACCAACCAAGTTTGTCTTTGTTGGGATCAGCCAAGATGAGCTTGGTATGGACACCTGTTAGGCACTTAGAGCAATATGTAAAGGAAGGATATTCTCACTATATGTAACTCTTCCTCTCTAGATTTAGACTAAGAATAACTTTATTGTCACTTTAAATGTACACTAATCGGGATACGAATAATAGAAATTTTGTTGCATACAGCTCTCAAAGGGTCACCACCTCCAATATACACTACATGAACATGACAAAATAAATAATAAGTAAATATACAAAATTATGTATATACCCACATATATTATATGACACAGAGAAACAAGACAGTCTAGTTCAGATGTATATATATACATGGTGAGAAAAACGAATCTTGCAAGTTTACCAGACGGATAGCATAGGGAACAAAGCTGTTACAGAATCTGGTAGTCCTGCTAGAAATACTTTGAAACCTCCTCCCAGAGGGGAGCAACAGAAACAGACCATAAAATGGGTGTGTGTGGGTCTCTAATAATGTTTTGACTCTAAGCCCATAGCGCTTATAAGCAGTATCCTCAATAACAGGAAGCGAGCGTCCTATAATCCCCTCAGCTGTCCTTGCCACTCTCTGTATGGACTCATTCTCGCTTTCTTTCTCACACAGGAACACCAATGGCAAGTTCAGCCAACATTTCTTCTGAGTCCTAAGACAGCTATTGTACATAAGGATTTGGTTGTTACTGCCGAGGAAAGTAGAAATATATCACATTCAGAAGAAGGGTTAGGGTTAGGGGTGGAATTCAGGGATGCAATGACTTGCAGAGAGGTTAGCAACCTGGGAGCCTGAGATAAGCTTACAGCCTAAAGGCAGCCTCTGGTTACCTTGGCTGGAGATGGATAGGTCTTTTGGGCTCTGCATCTGCAGAGATGGCTTGAGCATCTTAGGGTGCAGGCTTAAATGGAAGAGAATTAATCATAAAAGTAGGATAAGCCTTTGTTTGTTGATTTGTCTGAACTGTAAATAAAGATGGAAGATGGCACCTACGTTCAAGCAGCTCTCAGCCTGGGTTACTTACAACTTGCCATCCCTCGTTATTTTTTTTAAACCTCTCTAATTTGGAAGAAGTTCAGATGCGGCTCGGTAAATAACAGTGATGTTGTGTGTAATCAGACACCTGCTCTTGTCACTTGCAGCTGTCAGTTGTCACATGTGTCATTCCCTGGAAGAGAAAAACGCTGGCAAAAATATAAAAATGAGCATGGATGTGCATATAGAAGTACTTTGGAGGGTCAATTAATTCTTCAGAGAGAAAGTTATGCATTGCACTGGATGCAAACCAATATGTACAGCTTTACTTGCCCCAACCTGGTTAGTTTCGATGGACCTTTTCAGGAATCTTGCACAGCCAGCCCTGGCATGTTTGTTCACCACTGAATATGCCTCTTTGCTCTGACTTAATTAACTGAATCACAAGCCTTTGTTCCTCCTAAAAAGACAATATGATGTTATAAGATCCAGCAGTGATAGAGTGTCATAGTTCACTTTTAATTTGTCAGGCTAGTGTGGTGTGCATGTACAGGTGTGAAACAGAAAACAATTAAGCCCAGAGCCAGATTGATTACAAGGATACTAATATGTTTCATGCTACATATAACTCTTAATCATTAGTCCTACCAGATCAACCTAGCAATATTGGTGTGTGAATTGCTCTGATCTTCAGACCATGGTACGACTTCAGTAGCCTCAATTGTTTAAACAGTCCAATGGTCCAGAAGATGACATCTTATAAATTAATCTTGTTTATCGACACTCCTTGCTATGGGAAAAGAAATGAAAAAAAATGTCCTTTTCCCCCCAAATATTTTCTACCTCTCAAGTCAGTTTTTGTATGCACTGTACGGTCACATCTTTCAGAAAGTAAAGTGGGCAGATAGAACATCATAGAAGCTGAAATCATTTGGAAGATCTTTACATTTGACATGAAAGCAAATGGAAGGACAAATATTATACTCTTCCTGTTCTTTACATATCTACTCTTAGCTGTAAACATTACAACTGACTGGTTCTGCTAATTTAGACCAAGCTAACTACAGCTTTGGCTATAGTTTAGGCTACCCGCATAACCAACTATAAAGAGTCCCCCTTTTTTTGTCAACAGCTGAAACCATCAATCAACATTAATGTCAGCACATGGCAGCTAAGATCAGACATGGTGATGTATGAAAAATAAGGCATTTATATTTGCTGCTGATTACACATCTGTGCTCTGGAGCTGTAGCTCTCTTTAGGCCTTTGGAGATATGTGCATAATGGAACTTCTCCCTCAGCTTTCTTCCTTCTCCCGCCACAAAATGAAAGCGAACAGCGGTGGGGTTACTTCGGGCAGGCGGACGTTTGCAGCCAGGCGGGTAGAGAAGGTGGCGAGAGCGGCGGCCCCTTCCATGCGCAGCGCACAGAGGCGGCAAAGGCGGGCAAGGCAGCCCTGGCACGCTTGTTGCTGGGGAGGTGCGGCGATCGCTTGGCCAGGGCAACCACAGCGGTGGCTGCATCGGCCACTCCGGCCGCGCTATGTCCCGCTCCGGCTGGCTGGGTGACTACAAGTGGGGCGACCTGGAGAAGATGAAGGGCTACCCGCACTGACCCACCCGGGTAAGCGCCGCCGCCCAGGCTGAAGGGAAAGCTCCGCAGTGGCACGGCCGGGCCTGCCCTGGCCCTCTCCCTGCGTGGGGGGCTGCCGTCCCGCCAGCCACCAGCAGCTTCTGCCCCTCTCACTCTGCTTCTTTGCCAGCAGGAAACGCCGCCACGGCTGAGCCTCCTTCCCCCGGAGCACCGGACTCCGCAAGCCGAGTTCCCGGAGTGGCGCCAGCGGTCAAAGAGAGCAGGCAGGTGGCTGGGTGGGAAGCCAGTGGGCTGCTTCTGAGCCCCAAGCCTCACGGAGCCTATTGTGGCTTGCCCGAGTCCCGCGCAGCTGCTCATGGATCCGGAAGACCAAGAACCGACCATGGGGTGGCAATATCATCCTGTATCTCCGGCACCTGAGTCCGAAACCGAGGAGGACGCAGGGCCAGAGGATGATAATCAACCAGGGCCTTCTGCACCTCCCCAGCAGGAGTTGAGTGACTCAAGTGGAGAGGAGGAGCCTCTGATTGATGCTAGGGCACGCAGGGCAGCTAGCCGGCAAGAGTGGCTCTGTAGGAGGAGGTCTTCTCACAGGTAAACCT
>QLTV01003186.1:1841094-1859100 GCA_003457575.1 Thermophis baileyi
TGCTAGGGCACGCAGGGCAGCTAGCAGGCAAGAGTGGCTCTATAGGAGGAGGTCTCCTCACCTGTAAACCTGCAGGCTGATGGGCCACGCCCTAAGACTATTTAAGGTTTCAGAAAAGCTGAAACCATCGCTGAAGACAACGCAATTATTTTCCTGGCTGATGTCAGAACTTTGGATATCTTAGTTGGAATTACTCCAGTCCGGGCTCTTGGCCAACTCCAGTAAGTGAAGATAATTCGGGACTTAATGACTTGTTTGCATTTTGGTATTTTGACTCCTGGCCAAAGTGTTCTTTGATTCTCAACAAGAACTGTATTGGAAAAACTTTAGCAAACTTACTACTAAGCTGCATTATTAGTAGTAAAGTCTTATTTGTTTTGCAAACAGTGTGTGTGTGTCATTTTCCTGGGGGCTTGCTGTGCTGGGTCACAACAGAGCCGGCATAGGAGACACGCCGCCCCGACATGCTTTCTTGCCTTCTACGTGGCCTTCTGCTTGCCTGCCTTCGCAAGCTGGCTACGGGGAAACCGGGAAGGCCACATGGAAGGCAGGAAAGCATGTCAGGGCTGTGGGGAAGGGAGTAGGCTGCTACCTCCCTTCCCTGCCACTCCGACATGCTTTCCTGCCTTCCACGTGGCCTTCTGCTTCTTCCTCCCCCCCCCACCACCAGCGTCGGCCTTACCTTCTGCTGCTGCTGCTGCTATGGGGCTGAGTCTGAAAGCGGTGGGAAACGGCAAGCGGAAAAGGCCCAAAAGGCCTGAAACAGCAAGCGGATTTCCCAGGGCTGCTGCACATGCGCACCACATCTCCCGCAGCCCTCTTCCGGTGCGGACTCGCATCCTACTGCATGTGCAGTCCCGGGACATCAGCTTGCAGGGCGAGCGAGCGGCGACAGCCGGACCGGTTCGGGGGCGTGGCCAGCCAGCCATCGCTGGTGGCTCGCCGAACCACCGGCAGCCATCGCTACCAGTCCGCCCGATCCAGTCCAAACCGGGAGCATTTCACCTCTGCTTTATTCCTATTAGATACAACTGTGTTGCACTTCTCCAGGGAATATCCAATAGCCTCTTTAGATCAAAGAGAAATATTTCAGACACAATTCAGGATAAAGACAAAGAGACATTCTTAATTTAGAAAAGGTTGCTATTTTAACATATATTAGAAAATGAGTTGGATGGCAGATATTAATGTCTGTCTGAAATTGGACAAGGTATGGAGGGTGGTGTCATGGTTTTCTTTCTTTTCTTTTCTTTCTTTCAGGCTGTTTACATCAGGTATGAGAACTAGTTAGAGAAGCAATAAGCTTATTGCCCTTGTAGATTAGCATTGCACCTCTGAAGCTCCAGGCAGGATATTACTCTGACTTTTGCAATGTATCTCAAAAATATGCATTTGCTACCTAACCAATAACCACCCCCAATCTAAATTATGTTTCTTCATTACAATGAGCAGATCTAATCTTCTGAAAATGTATGGTTTGGCGGTATGAAGCTTACCAATGAATTGACTATAAATGTAAATGAGTTATGTAGCTAAAACAAGATAATACTTATAGCCTTATGCTTTGTGGTTAACTTCATTGTTATATCAATGCGTGGATTATCATCAGCTGCAGTCATTTATTCGGTGTCAGCCAAAAGATTTAGATTATGTATTTTTGACAACAGTTTATTTTTTTAAGAGGAATTCAGGGCCCACATCTGCATAATATGGGTAAACGATGCAGGCCACACATTTTAAGGTTCTTATTTGCTCAATACATTTATCTGTTCAGCAAATTACAACTGGGTGTCACACCCGTTTCACACTTGAAGGCACATATATTTGTAATGTTTAAGTGAAATTTAATTATAATACTGTATATAGATAAATCTAAGACATTTTATTGCTTATGTAGAGTATAGGGCAGGAAGTCCTGGAGGAACGTTGCCCATGGGGTCGCGATGGGTCGGACACGACTTCGCAACTAACAACAACAAGAGTATAGGTAGTCCTCATTTAGTGACCACAATTGGAACTGGCAATTCCATCGCTAAGTGCCATGGTCACTAAACAAAAAAATAATGTGACTGCAACAGACTTATGCTCTCACTTCCACTTCAGTCTCTAATTGAATAACTGTGGTCACTAAGTGAAACATCACATGACTGCGACTTTGGTCACCACACTATAAGAAAGTTGTTGAGACTCTAGAAAAAGTGCAGAGAAGAGCAACCAAGATGATTAGGGGACTGGAGGCTAAAACATATGATGAACGGTTGCAGGAACTGGGTATGTCTAGTTTAATGAAAAGAAGGACCAGGGGAGACATGATAGCAGTGTTCCAATATTTGAGGGGCTGCCACAGAGAGGAGGGGGTCAACCTATTTTCCAAAGCACCTGACAAGGCCAGACAAGGAATAATGGATGGAAACTGATCAAGGAGAGATTCAACCTGGAAATAAGGAGAAATTTTCTGACAGTGAGAGCAATCAATCAATGGAACAGCTTGCCTTCAGAACAGTGGTGGGTTTCAAATTTTTTTACTACCGGTTCTGTGGGCGTGGCTTGGTGGGCATGGCAGGGGAAGGTTACTGCAAAATCCCCATTTCCTCCCAATCAGCTGGGACTCGGGAGGCAGAGAATAGATGGGGGCGGGGCCAGTCAGAGGTGGTATTTACCAGTTCTCCGAACTACTCAACATTTCCGCTACCGGTTCTCCAGAACTGGTCAGAACCTGCTGAAACCCACCTCTGGTGCAGAAGTTGTGGGAGCTTCATCACTGGAAGCTTTCAAGAAGCAACTGGTCTGCCATCTGTCAGAAATAGTGTAGGGTCTCCTGTTTGGGTGGGGGGTTGGACTAGATGACCTACAAGGTCCCTTCCAACTCTTGTTAATCTGTTAATCTGTTATGATTTTACTTCCATCCTCTCTATTAACTCTGCTTGTTGCAGGCAAGTTGCGAAGCACACAAATGGCTACCATATGATTGCACGATTCTGCAATGGTTGTAAATGCGGGGATTGATCACAAGGCTTTTTTTTTTTTTGGCACCGTTGTAACTTTGAACAGTTACTAAACAGAGCACTAAATAAAATGCAAAACCTTCCCTGGGTTAAAGTACTACCACTGTTTTGTTTCCCCAATGGTATGGAAACTATTTTTATAACGAATTATTTATTTTTCATTTAAAAATATTTTTTTAAAAAATAATAACAGCTCATTAAATGACAAGGTCATCAAGTTACATTCTACTTTTGTTTTAATTCATCCTGATTTTGTTAAATAAAGTAACTAGTTTTAGCAATTTCAGCTACAGTTAAGAAAAAAAAATTCTAAAATGTACAAGAAAATGAGTGGGGGAAAAAAAAACACCCAGTATTTTGGTTGTGTATGTGTGTATAAAAGAGGTTTCTTCACTCTCCTCTCACCTCCATGTTCAATTGGTGTTTCTTTTTTATAACATCAGGTGGCCTATCCAGCTGGGAAATGAAATTTGAGAACAATATTCTGTTAAAGGAAATGTTAAAGGAAAGGCTGAAGTTAAATCTGTTCTCCAGTCTAATGGATCTTTTCCCATATGTCCTTTCTTTACAAGGTACGCTTGACATGAGAACCTCTTCAGACAACCTTAAGAAAATTAGTTTAGAAAGCAGCCAGGAGTTTGGAACTGCCTCAATAGGAAGTAGACTTTTTTCTCTCTCAAATCAAATGTCAACTACCAATACTGTACAACTTGTTGATTTGTTATTTTATAAAGAATCACCCCAATTCTTTTATATTACAGCTCTGGGATCAAGAGAGCCATAAATATCTATGGCTTTGAAATCAAACCACACAAACTGCTTTTGTTTTTGTTTTCCAGGGTTATCCTATACACCTTATTTGGACAATAAATCCTGATTCATAAACCATTATTTTACATTCTTTCTTTGCTCCTTTGTTCAGCTCCTGGCTTGTATTGATTCGTAACCTAGAGTCAGAAACTGGGAAACTTTCCCATGAACCGGGAAACATTGGTGATTAAATGTGAGTTCAGAAACTAGGAAAATAGATCTGAAAGTCATTTGTCTTCCTGTAGTAAATATTACATTTCTTAACTAAAGTGGAACAAAAACAGCCCTAAATCCTTATATGGTCAAAACAAATTATTCAAGGAATTGTTTTGTTCCTGAGGAGGTGGGAACTCATGGACACATGATTCTTCAGTGACAGTTTCAGCTCGATTTCATCCTGGTTTTACTGAATGCATTCTGTAATCATATGGGTTACACCAGGGGTGTCAAACTCAATTTCATTGAGGGCCGCATCAGGGCTGTGGTTGACCTTGGGGGGCGGGGCGGGCATGGCCGACTGGGTGTGGCCAACTGGGTGGGCGTGCCAGCTTGACGCCACTCCCCAAACTGCTGGCATGTTTCCTCTTTGCATTGGGTAGACCGGGCCGAAGACATGCTGGCCTGATGTTTCCTCTTTACATTGGGTAGACCGGGCTGAAGCGACACAGGCCTGCCCCTTACATTTTCCAGGACGGCCCCGCAAGCTGGATCCAACCACATCACGGGCCTGAATCCAGCCCACAGGCCTTGTGTTTGACACTCCTGGTTTACACTAAGAGTGTTGAAGAAGACTCTTGAGAGTCTCTTGGACTGCAAGGAGATCAAACCAGTCAATCCTAAAGGAACTCAACCCTGACTCTTCTTTGGGAGGACAGATACTGAAGCTCAAATACTTTGGCCACCAAGTGAGGAGAGAGAACTCATTGGAAAAAACCCTGATGTTGGGAAAGATTGAAGGCAAAGGAGAACGGGATGACAGAAGATGAGATGGTTAGAGGGTGTCATTGAGGCAGTGGGCATGGGTTTGGGCAAACTCCGGAAGACAATGGATGACAGGGGGCCTGGCGTGTTGTGGTCCATGGGGTCATGTGGAGTCGGACATCACTTAGTGACTGAACAACAACGCGACTGTAGGAGTTTGAATCACAACACGTTCCAATTTCTTCTCCAAAACTGAAGAGTTAAAGAACATTGATTGTGTGGACAAATAATTATATAACTATGCAGAACAGAAAGCAATGCTGAAACCAGTTCTCAAGGCTTTCCCTATGACCTAGAACCTCATTGTGGCAGTTCAATTTGCAAAAGCTGTAAATTGTCCATTGTTGGAAACAAAGACTATAGTGCAATCTATGTTGTTGGGCAACTTCAATGAGGAGCCCGTGATATAGCAATGTCTTGATGTGATAATTCATACTTGGAGGCATTTGTGATAATAATCTTCTCTCATGCACCTACATACCTTGGAAAATGTAACCAACCTGAGCTGCATTCTGTTTGAAACCTTTGCCATACTTGGAGGTGGCTTTTTAGAAGGGTAATATCCTCTAATGCTCGGCAGTTTCATCAAATTTAAGATGACATGCTCCGCTATTACAAGCTTTACTTCATTGCATGCACTAGGTGTAACTAAAATCATAAATCTCCTGCATGACAAAACATAAAATTTACATGCAAAATCTAATCTCTTCTGTTCTGACTTATAAAAAAAGGGTCACTAGTGGGTAGTAAATTAAGACTGTATAAAAGTTTTACCTGCAGATACTAAATCATGGATTCCTATCAGCCATATAGAATTGTCTTTGTTAATAGCCACGGGTGCTGGGTGTTTCCTGCCTGCTTTGTAAAAAGGAAGGGAGAAGATCCATATTTATCCTTTCCAGAATTTTCTGGATCACTATTGTCATATTTGGGGCTCTGATGCTTTTCATTCTAATGGTGCTCAAGCACCTAAGGCACCATATCAGAAGAACCTACCATAGCTACCATAGCTATCAGGTCAAGATATGGCACAGGCAGGAGGGGAAGAATGCCAAGGAATGGAATAGGAGTTGACTTCAACTTACTTGACTCCAAAATCCAGGTGATGGGGAAAGTGCAGGTGAGCTTTAGGAGAATGATTAAATGGAGAAACAGGTTCTCATGTGGAATTTTTCTGAATTTTTCTTCCCCTATTCACTGTAGTTCTGGACCTCTACTGCTTTCCAAACTCATTTCCAGAGGGTGATTCATTGCTAGTTCAAAAGCAATGAATAGCAATGTGGGTTCTATAATCCCACAACTAATGAAATAACTAGTGGTTTCTTTCTGACCCACTAAGAAGTAAATCAATTAAAAAAAACAGATGGGTGAAGTTTTGCAGAGTTTATGCATAATCCCTTTCTCCATTGTCTAGGAGAGTAAAAACTGTCAAGATAGATGGAGAATAGATGGGGAACTCATCAAATGTGCAGACGACACCAAGCTGTCAGGAATAGCCAACACTCCGGAAGATAGGCTTAAGATACAGAAGGATCTTGATAGACTTGAACATTGGGTGCTATCTAACAAAATGAATTCAATGGTGAAAAAAGTAAGGTTCTACATTTAGGCAAGAAAAACCAAATACACAGGTACAGTATATGTGGTACCTTGCTCAATAGTAGTAACTATGAGAGGGATCTTGGAGTCCTAGTGGACAATCACTTAAATATGACCCAGCAGTGTGCTGCAGCTGCCAAAAAAGCCAACACAGTTCTAGGCTGCATAAACAGAGGGATAGAATCAAGACAGGTAATATAAAGAAATCTTAATTGCCTTATAGAAACATGTAAATAATTTTGAAATGTTACAGCAGTCTACCTTCTGTAGTAACTTTTGAAAATTGCTTCTTGGTATTTGAATCACACAAATAAATATTATTTTAGAACAAATGACTTTTCTTAAACTCCATATTTGAGATAAAATATATGGAAGCAACCAGAGGTGGGTTCCTCCCGGTTTGGGCCAGTTTTCCCAAACCGGTAGCGACCCGCTGGTGATGTCACAATGACATCACGGATCCGGTTTGGTTGGTGCCGGTCCGTGGGCACCGCCATCTTTTTTTTTGAATTTTTTTGGATTTTTTTAAAATTCTTTTTTCCAAAAAAAAATTTTTGAAAATTTTTTCAAAATTTCCTCCTGCGGCGCGGGAGGAAGCAAACCGGCAGCGAGGTAAGTTAGAACCAAATTGCTTCTTGGTATTTGAATCACACAAATAAATATTATTTTAGAACAAATGACTTTTCTTAAACTCCATATTTGAGATAAAATATATGGTTCAGGGCAGAGGTGGGTTCCTCCCGGTTTGGGCCAGTTTTCCCAAACCGGTAGCGACCCGCTGGTGATGTCACAATGACATCACGGATCCGGTTTGGTTGGTGCCGGTCCGTGGGCACCGCCATCTTTTTTTTTGAATTTTTTTGGATTTTTTTAAAATTCTTTTTTCCAAAAAAAAATTTTTGAAAATTTTTTCAAAATTTCCTCCTGCGGCGCGGGAGGAAGCAAACCGGCAGCGAGGTAAGTTAGAACCCACCCCTGGAAGCAACTTAGAACTAAGGAGAAATTTCCTGACAGTTAGACCAATGAATCAGTGGAACAACCTGCCTCCAGAAGTTGTAAATGCTCCAACACTGGAAGTTTTTAAGAAGAGATTAGATAACTATTTGTCTGAAGTGGTGTAGATATCCTGCCTAAGCAGTGGGCTGGACTAGAAGACCTCCAAGATCCCTTCCAACTCTGTTATTCTATTCTAAGATGATGGCCACGTCCAAGTAATCAAAACTCTGTCCCTTTTAGACCTGAGTCCCCAGGTCATGTCTCATCCCCTTCCTTGTGCCCCCCACCAGCTTCTAATGCTCTCAAACCTTCCATTAGCAGGATTTCTCAGCTGGAGGAACTTTAAGTTGTGTGGATTTCAACTCCCAGAATTCCCTGGGACTCTCTGGAATTCTGGGAGTTGAGGTCCAAAGAGCTTAAAGTTGCTTGGTTGGAAACCCTGCATTAGGAGAACTTACACTTGATTTGAGGGAGCTGGGCAGTTCAGAAATGTGAAGAATGAACAAATGATAATAAATAAATAAAAAATAAAAAAATAAAAAATAAATAATAAACAATAATAAACAAACAAACAAACAAACAAATAAATAAATAAATGCAACAGTTCTATTTCCCACTTCCTTTTCTGACCCAGAGCAGGTGTGCAAAGCTGCCAAGGTGTTTTTAAAAATTCTTTTTTTCCCTTCTGTGTGGCACTTGAGGATTATGATTTGAATGATGAGCCAGTTTGGTCTAGTGGTTAAAGCACCAGGCTAGAAATGAGATCATGAGTTCTAGTCCCACTTTAGGCATGAAAGTCATCTGGGTGACTTTGGGCCAGCCACATTCTCTCAGCCCAACCTACCTCACAGGGTTGTTGTTGTGGGGAAAATAGGAGGAAGAAGAAGTATTTGGTATGTTAGCTGCTTTGAATTATTTATAAAAATAAAGGTGGGATATAAATGATTGAATAATAATGGGGTGCCATGTAATCTAGGATAAGTAACAGCCTGGCAACCATTTCTACTTATTTGTATCCCACTTTTTAAAAATTTTTACAAATAATTCAAGGGAGCAAACATATCCAACGCACCTTCCTTCTCCTATTTTCCCCACAACAACAACCCTGTGAGGTGAGTTGGACTGAGAAAGAGTGTCTGGCCCAAGGTCACCCAGATGGCTTTCATGACTAAGGAGGGACTAGAACCTGCGGTCTCTGGTGCCTTAACCACTAGACAAAACTGGCAAACATGCTGCTTCACACCTTTACAAATGCTTTTGTGCAAAGGAGATGTGGGAGAATGTTTTACTTGGGGTGTCCGCTAAAACCATGCAACCCACCTAAAAAACAACCCCCCCCACTTTCACTTCAGTTTGCTCTGATTGCTGCTCCAAGAGCAACCAGAAATCCTGGCATGATTATTTTTCCTGGCTCCTCTTGGTCACCGATTGGCTTTTTCTGTTTTCAGCAAGTTCTCAGTGTCCTACTGTGGACGAAGCAGAGATGATAGCAATAGCAATAGTGAAATCATGCTTCACAGTGATTTACAGCCCTCTCTAAGTGGTTTACAGAATCAGCATATTGCCCCCAACAATCGGGATCCTCATTTTACTGACCTCGGAAGGATGGAACGTCAACCTGGAGCCAGTTAGAATCGAACTCCTGGAGTGAGCAGTCAGTTAGCCTGCAGTACTGCATTCTAACCACTGGGCCACCAGTGAATGCAGTGAGAAGCAAGTAGCTAAAATGAGAGGGGCTTAAGTTGGATTGCACATGATGTACAATAAGGAAGATGCTTCTAATAAATAGTTGAGTGAAATATTTATTATTATTGATTGAGGATGCAACATATTGGCAAGGAAGGAGGGATGACTTGTATTTCAATGAATTTACTTGCTCCTTTTCTTCAGATCCCAGGAGAACCATTAATTGCATATTCTGTTCAGAACAATTCTGAGACCTATTTACTGGCAGGTAACAGTAAAGAATTAGTCAGCAGAATTAACCTGCCATACTGTGTTCTAACCACTGCGCCACCACGACTCTTTTGATGAACTTCAATTGATGATGTACTTTAACTCCTTTGGAGGAATTGGGGCATATATCCCTATGGTGGGAAGTACACTCACTTTTTCAGAAATTTAAACAAGAGACAAAAGAGCTTTAGAGATAAAGATATACGCAGCCTTTTGGAATACAGCTATGGCACAGCAAGAATATCCGGGTGGATATTTCTGTCTCTGATGCCCCATTTTTAGGATGAAGCAGAATGGCCAGTTCCCATAATTGGAGCCTATTGGGGAGTGGAGAAATAGATGGCCAGTCTGATTAATTTGGAAGGGAAATTGTTTTGCACCCTTTTCAGAGATGTGTTGACTTTTTCCTTTTCCACCCAATGATAGTCCTTGATTGGCAACAGTTCATTTAGTGACTGTTCAAAGTTACAATGGCACTGAAAAAGGTGATTTATGACCGTTTTTCACACTTATCACCATTGCAGCATCCCCATGGTCACATGATGAAAATTCACATGATTGGCAACTGATTCGTATTTATGACGGTTGCAGTGTCCTGGGCTCATGTGATCACCTTTTGTGAGCTTCTGACAAGCAAAGTTAGTGGGGAAGCCAGATTCACTTAACAACCATGTTACTAACTTAACAACTGCAGTGATTCACTTAACAACTGTGGCAAGGAAGGTCATACAATGGGGCAAAAATTCACTTAACAACTTAGTCGCTTAGCAACAGAAATTTTGTGCTCAATTGTGGTCATAAGTTGACAACTATCTGTATTTCAGAAATCCAGATTTTTTTTAAAAAAATCCTTGCTCTTTCATCTCAGTTTTGTGCAGAATTTGCCCACTGAGATCTGCTACATCCAATGGGTCACTAGGGGAAATGTTCAGCATTTTTGGCTGATCAGAGACAGAATTATAAATGCATTTCTTTAATCTCCATTCATTTTTATCTCACCTGTGAACAAATCAATATGTTCTAGAGGCAATGGGCTGTCCTTCATGAGTAGTTCACCATTCACCATAATTCATACACACAAACGCACATGGAGGAAGCTGAGAAAAGGTTTTATTTGTGTGTGAGGAAATGCAAATGAAGTTAATAATTTAGCAGAAATGTGTCCGTGATTTTCAAAGCAATGCGAATGACTTTGCCTGCATTCCCAAACTTTGATTCATTTCTTTCTCTTTCTTTTCACATCCATCCTTGAATTTTCACCCCAAGGTCACAAAAAGCACTTGGTGGATTGCATAGCAATAGGTTGTATATGTATATCCTGCTTACTTTCCAAATGGCTTAACACCATGCATAAAATACAACAAATATTGTTTGAGGTGTTTTGTGTGAAATGACACACAATAATTTTATAAGGAAAAATAAAAAAAAGTGAGAGACCATTTTAAATCTGCTAACACCCCCTTGCCCTGCCCAACTGAAAAGATGCCTCAGGCATTTTTAAAGATTGTGGTTTCTGTACAACTTTACAACTCTTTGCAAGTTTCATTTAGAGCTCAACATAATCTTTTTGATTGAGGAGCCATGTCTCTTCAAAGAATCACTAAATTGTTCAAAATAGCCTTCTTTCAAAGCTTCATGGCCTTATCTCTAAAGTCGGATCAGCTGACTAATCGAAGCTCAGCTCAGACTAAGCGCCCTTTGCAAACTTTCCGGATGTTACATAGAAGTGTACAAATCCCAGTATTTTGCAACCGTTTCCGGCATACAGTATTATTAATAAGAATATCCTTGAGAAGGACTTGAAAGTGGGATAAAAAGGCCAAATCCAGTTTAAACATCTGCTTGACTGTGCGATGAACTATAGTGTTGGAAGAAATATCCACCTGGTTCAGTTCCAAGCTGCGAGAAAGACACTGAAAACATGGAGCCTGATTGGAAAGATGGTTTAATGATGAAGCAGAACCACCAAGCACCTGTGATTCTGGGCAGCTGACCACATGGAGTTGAGAGTGAGGGGTTTTTATACCTTCTCTTGGGCTTTGCACTTGAGCTTCCTGTTCCTGTGCAAGAACATGTATTCTATTGGCTATTGTCAGACTGTAGGGGTTATGTAGGGGTCATAGCTCCAGGTTGTCTGAGCTAAGTTTGGTTGAAGTTTCTGAGGGTGATGCAATGTCCTTAGGATATTGTGCAATGTGTGTTGGGTAATCCCTATTGTGGCTTAATGGCTGAAGTTTGGAGGGTGAAGCAATGTCCTTAGGAGATGGTGCAATATAGTGAGCTCTAGCTCTGTGTCTGAGTGGGTTAATCCTATTATGTCCTGAAGGGTCATGTCTTAATCCCTTCACCCTGGAGCTGAAGGTCTTTTGTTTTGTAGACAGGCTGGCCCAGTCTTTCTTAATGAGCACAAAATATCTGCTGGGGGCAGGGAGCTGGGGCTCTGAGTTTCTGTCTTCCTTAAGATTTTTTATTTCTCTTTTAGGGGAAATATTTTATCCTGCCTTTTTAAAAATGTTCCTCAAAATATTTCATTCTTCTAGGGAGGGGTGGTGGTGGCTTCCCACAATAGTAATTCTAATTCTAGTTTCTATTTCCATTAGGAAGCTCTAGTGTGGTCAAATATGCTAGCAAGCACCGAAGAAAATCCCTTTTTGGCCACACCCTGCCCTTGCTGATAGGATTGTTGATAATGTTTCACACAGAGAAGAGGATTGGAACTGTGATGTCACTTTCCCCGTTGCTGATTAGACTGAAGCAGGAGGATGGTTTCCTGCAGAGCTGAACCTGCCTGTGTAAAAGGAAAGCAGGTGGTGAATCTGCTGTGAAGCAGGGCAGACTGAAAAAGGATAGATTATAGTATTTCACCAAGGTGAAGTGTTCCTATTTTCTTTCTGAAGTGGAGGAAATAATCTTTTTTCTTCTTCTTCTTCTGTGTGTTGAATGCAATTCAAGGTTTCTTTTTCCTGCCCCACCAAAGGTTCTCCAGACCTTTCTCAAATGAAGCAGTGAGGAAGAAACCCATCATTTTAGAATTGAAAGATAAAATAATATGGTTCAATTTAATGCATTATATTAAACATTATAATAAATATTAATTTTCCTAAATATTAATACATAATAATAATAGACATATATATTGTTCCAGCTGTGGTCTTCCCAGTTGTAATACATGCCTGTGAAAGCTGAACAAAAACAAGACTAAAAGATGCTTTGAACAGTGAAGAAAATTGCCAAGATGACCTTGGACAACAAGAAGAATAAGTCATGCCATATGAGCTGACACTAGAAGCAATAAAGCAAAATTTAAATGTTTGGACACATAATATGAACGAGATTGATTAGGTGCCATCAAGTCATCGTCAACTCTTAAAATACATCAAACAACCAAAGGGACACTATACTTCCTTGCTTTATTTCCTGCTCAATGCTAAATTATTCACTATGCCTTCCATTTATTCTCATGCATGTTTTACTTTTGACCTATGTTACCTTTACTGTATTCATGAAGCAATCTTCACCTTTATATTCATGCAAAACATTTTATAATTCAAGCCAATTCGTTTTGCACTTTTTAAAACATATAATAAACTTTCTTATTTTCATACATTCTTCAATGACCAACTGAGCAAAAGTCTAGTCTATACATCCAAATGCTTTTTTCTGTACTGTCTTGTTTTATTCCCATCCATCGATTAATGTCTGCTAACAGAAAAGCTTTTCCCTTGTATTGCATTCATTCAGAACATTGCACAATTTTCTAAAAATTCATTCCTGGTTCTTCCATTATCACCGTTCACTAGAGCATAACATGCAGGTATCACTAACATATGAACTCTCTTTTTCATTCACACCCACAGCAAAGTAAATGATGCCAATTTCTGCTTTCTGACATACATTTTCACTCTTTCTTTCATAATTAAATCTACAACTTTGCATTCACGCATATATTCATCAACTCCATTCCAGAAGATCCTTATAATTAAATCCCTTCTCTCTCTTAGTTTCACAAACACAACATATCTATATCCATTTTTCATTCCTTCATGTCCTTTGCTAATTTATACCATTTACTGTTCTTATACACAGGGATGTTATTTGGCCAGCTCTATCGAATTTGTGTGAAGTGATTGTTATGTTCCCACCCCCACTAAGAAGTCACACAGCTGAAGACGGAGCATACCAAGTCTTTTTTTTTTAACCACTAGTGCTCAAGTCTCCAGAAATGTGAAAAAGCTAGTAGTTTTGGCACAATTTAGGAGGGTGTCTAGGACAACTCACCACGGCCATCTCTTGCTGTGGCCATCTCCCCACGGCCAACATTTTGTCAATGGAAATAATGTGGAAGAAGCAGTGGCAGTTAATATTTATCACATTGAGTTATCCCATGGCAATTTGTCCCATGGCAAGTTGGCCATGCTGAGTTGTTGCATGGCAAGTTGGCTATGGCGCAATGACTGTGGTGAGATGGCTGCACCAGGTAGGTTGCGGCAAGATGGCCACAATGCATTGGCCGTGGCCAGTTGTCCCATTCCACAATTTTAGGATGTTCACATAGTTTCTGTGTATAATGATTATTGCTATGGCAGTACCACCTTCTTCTTCAACTGCAACTGGCATAGGAGTTTTTCAGTACGCAGCAGTGAAAACATTGCTCCCTCTCTTTCTCCTACAGCCTTATTCTAAAGCTCTTCCCTGACCCCTGGAAGTCTTCAAGGCAATCACGGCCAAATCCTCAAGTTGCAGTTGCCTCTTACCTCCATACAGCTCAGCTAAGCCCAGAGGCTACCTCTGCTGTTCCTTAGTCCTCCATTCAGGAAACTCTTGTGGTTGCCCTGCCAGATCCTACTCAGCCCAACCTCTTTCGGGAGAATGGCTAAACAAATTGTTGATTTATTTAGATAAAATTCCATAGAAATGTAGAAAACCAACTGCAGAAAAAGATCTAGTGGTTCACTGAGTCCTTTGAGGTTTTTTGTTAATTTATCTGTTTATTATTTTTAATTATTATTTTTATTTCATTTTAAATTTTTTTGTTGGATGATGGACATGCATTTATCCCAAGCATGTTTAAACTCAGTTAATGATGATTGACCTACTACCTTCCCTGGAAGTGGGTTCCAAGCTTCCACTACTCTTTCTGTGAAGTAATACTTTCTAACATTACTTTTGAACTTCCCTCCTGTCAGTTTAAGATTATGCCCCCATGTTCTTACATTGCAAGTCACAATTTTCCATTCTTAAATTTGTCATCAGGTCAGCTCATAGATATTGGCCTTTACTGCTCACATGCCTTTAGTCTTCAAATCCTTTATATAACGGATTTTTAATTAAAGAAAGAATGGAGTAGGTTATCAGCTATAAGTCACACTTGTGCTCCATTAACCATTCCCTGCTAAAGGTAATATCCTGTTCAAATGTGTCGATAACTTTTAAGCTAATTGTAAGAGCTGAGGTGGCGCAGTGGTTAGAGTGCAGTACTGCAGGCTACTTCAGCTGACTGCTAGCTGCAGTTCGGCAGTTCAAATCTCACCGGCTCAAGGTTGACTCAGCCTTCCATCCTTCCGAGGTGGGTAAAATGAGGACCCAGATTGTTGGGGGCAATATGCTGACTCTGTGAACCACTTAGAGAGGGCTGTAAAGCACTGTAAAGCGGTATATGTCTAAGTGCTATTGCTATTGCTATTGAAATTATCTTAAAATTACAGTCTTATCCTTCATCAGTGCTTCTTGATGGGCTGAATAAAAGCAAGCAACACTTAAAGCATTTTTAGCCCTTCTGGCAATCTGTATTTCAGAATTAGATTGTTCTAAGCAGACAAGTGTGACAGAAGGTTCCACAATAAAGAAGGGGGCATTCTCCACCACACCCCCACACACCCCAATTTATGGTATTTGGAAGAATCTGTGTAGTTTCATCTGGCAACTAGCCAGATCTCTCTTGAGAAGCTTGCAAAAAGGGCTGTAAAACCAGTTGAGCTGCTATAAGAAACCCCCATGAGCTCTATTTTGGTTTAGTTGTATTTTAAACAGACTCATATTAGTGTTTTGGCTGGGCCTTTGTGCCTACTAACACCATTAAAAGAAATGTTCTGTCAGCATTTCAGAAGAAGAAAAGTGTGTTAATTTGAGCCATTTACAGCTTGGCTGTAAAAGAGAAGGTGTTCTAAATTGGAACATAAAATGCCAGAACTTCTTGTGGAAGTCAGTATTGATCTTCATAATTCTTCTTTCCGCTACTGCTCGCCTTCCCATCAGAACTCCTGAATGGCTTTAAAAAGTTTTTGCAATGCATTCCCTCATGTAGTCTTGTAAAGTAATCTAGGCAGCAGAAAAAGAACAGATTGTATACGAATTTAATCTCCTCTTCTGCCTAGAACTTTCCATCTACAGATGAAATCAATGAAGGAAATCTAACATGTTTATAGCTATTAAGTGATTTAGCCAAGGAAGGCAAATTAGAAGCTGCTTCTGTGTCTAATTCCTTGGATATGTTGTCTATGGAGATTCTCAGTCATCCAGGTCATGGTTGTCCCAAAGGATACAGATAAACCTCCAAGTGGTCTCAATGACTCTCAGAAAGAGTGCTAATGACTAGATGACTGCAAGGAATATAAATCCTTCCATTCTCCACCATTCAGTCAGAACTGAAGAAGCTTCTTGGATGAGAAGCGAAATGTCTTCAAGGAAAAACAAAGTCCAGTTGCCTTTTGGGGAAAAAAACACCTTTGGGACCTTGGACATGTTCTTCTTTTGATACTCTATCAAGGAGTAGATGGAGAGAAAAATTCATCTCCTTTTATTTATTTATTTATTAAATTTTTATCCCCCATGTCCACTATAAGGTGACTGTGGTCTCTTTATAAATTCATCCTGGAAATATTTGATGATGATCCCTTAAAAAGAGATTGCTATGATTTCTCTGCAAATGTTCTAAATTTACAATGCCTCAATTTCCTATTTTATTTATTTATTTAAAAAAATATATGACCACCCAGCTCACACACCTGTGATGCCCAGTGGCTTACAACATTAAGAAAAAAAAATCTTATTTAACCTTCATATAAGATTTCTGTTATATAAGTATTCTGCAAAAATTACATAACACATTGTTCCAGGATAGTAAAAAGCAATTTATGTGACTGAGAAAATTCAGAAATATTTACTGATACTTTAAAATTTTTATATTCACAATCAAGCAGACTGAAAATTAAATGGAAAAGAAAAGAATGGTGTCATTCAACTCACAGATTACAATAAAGACTCTGCAATAAACAGTCTGGATAGAAAACATCTACCCTAAAGGTATGACGAGGGTAGCCAATTTTATTGTGATTTGTTCAGGGAGACAGGGCAAAATTGCTTTGCAATCTAGTAAACCTAGAGAACACAAAACCATAGAAAAAGTCCTGCTGAATCAAACCCATGGCCCAATGACAATAGTATTTTCAATTTTGGGAAGCCCATAAGAAGGTCATGAGTATATAGTGTGCTGACCCGTGGCAAATATTGAAGTTGCAACTCCAGGATGTAGCACACTTCCTTAATACAATCATTATTGTGGTACACTTCATTAATATAATCATTATTGTCTAAAGTTGCAGGAATTGGGTATGTCTAGTCTAGTGAAGAAAAGGACCAGGGGTGACATAATAGCAGTGTTCTAATATTTGAGGGGCTGCCACGAAGAAGATGGTGTCAACCTATTTTCCAAATCACCAGAAGGCAAGACAAGAAATAAGTGAATGGAAACTAACCAAGGAGACAAGCAATCTATAACTAAGGAGAAATTTCCTGACAGTGAAAATAATAAACTAATGGAATGGCTTGCCTTTAGAAATTGTGGGTGCCCCGTCATTGGAGGCTTTTAAAAAGAGACTGGACAGCCATTTGTCTGAAATGGTATAAGGTCTCATGCTTGAGCAGAGGGTTGGACTAGAACCGTGATGGCGAACCTATGGTACGCATGCCAGAGGTGGCACACAGAGCCCTCTCTGCTGGCATGCGCGCCGTCGCACCAGGTCAGATCTCCGTGGCGTTTCTTTCGTGAGCTTCTGTTTCCCTGCAAACGACGAAACAGAAAAGATAATGAAAGAAAAAGATCTTACCTCTTGCAGCGCTGCCGGTGTTGGGATGCCCCGCCTCCCAGCTGGTCTTCGGGTCTCTGCTGCGCATGCACGCATGTCCATGCATGCATGCGCACACATCCATGCATGCACACGTTTGCGCATGTGCGCACCTTTCAGTTTGGGCATGCGTGCATGTGCAATTTGGGCACTCGGTGTCTAAAAGGTTCGCCATCACTGGACTAGAAGATCTCCAAGTTACTTTTCTTTGAAGAAAGACCTCCAAGGTCCCTTCCAACCCTATTATTCTATTTTCTATGAGTAGCTATCATAAACATGTCATAGGGATAGTAAAAGCACTACCTTTCTGTTAGATAGGCGCGGGAATAACAGCCAAGACGAAAAGACCCGTTCAGCACTTTAATAACGGTTAGCACTAACTACAGCAGACTGGCGGCTGGCGGCAGGGAAGCCGCCTTTATGGAGCTCCCCGCAGCCAGCTTGGCCAGTGACAACGCTTCAAACTCCCCGCCACTGATTTAACCCAATCAGCGGCGGGTATGCAAATACCTGCTTGTTAAGTCGGAACACAACAC
>QLTV01003186.1:1859410-1900921 GCA_003457575.1 Thermophis baileyi
GGCGCGACCAGGGTCTCGGCTAGTTCGTATGTTTTGGGTCCGCAGTATGTGAGGAAAAGAGCTCTCTTCCTATTGTCCGGCAAGTCTTGAAAATTGTTTGCTTCCAAAAACATGCGAAATCTGGACATATATGTGCACCATTCTTCTGTTTGAGGACTGAAGAAGGCTGGTGCTGGAGCGTGCTGTTGTGCCATCCTGTTGTTTGGCCGGTGCAGGTCGGAACTTGCTAAGATGGCCGATGGATGCCACGAGGTGCCTTTGTTCAGTCGTCTTCTCCCACTGCCTTCGTCGCCAGTGTTAGGTAGGCGCGGGAATAACAGCCAAGACGAAGACCCGTTCAGCACTTTAATAACGGCTAGCACTAACTACACTAGACTGGCGGCTGGCGGCAGGGAAGCCGCCTTTATGGAGCTCCCCGCAGCCAGCTTGGCCAGTGACAACGCTTCAAACTGCCCGCCACTGATTTAACCCAATCAGCGGCGGGTATGCAAATACCTGCTTGTTAAGTCGGAACACAACACTTTCATGCTTAATTTTTTTGAGGAATAGGATTGGCTGATACTTCTGTTTGAAAAACCAAATGCATTTATTTGCCTAACTTAAAATGTATCTGCAGAGCAGAAGTTCTCACACAAATACAGAAAATGCAATCCCAGAACAAAGCAAGAACAAAGATGATCCTAAACAATCAGAGATGCAAAAGAGAGATTGGTCTGAATGCAGTCTCAGCTGGTTTATCCAGTGGTAACCGACATCAGATCCTGGATGGTGGGTTGGACCTTTTAGGACACCTAAACCTTAGGGGAGGGTGCCAGGTTGGGGATCAGCTGCCATAACAGTATGAAGCTATGCATTTTTCAGAGTTATCCAAGGAGTGAAATGAAACAAAGGGTGCTCAGAGGTGAAACCTAGACCACTGGCAGATTACTTAATCCTCTGAATGTTTGGCTTGGCCTTCCTTTTATCTCAGCTCTTTTGCTTATTCATTTCTCTGTACCCTTTTCCTTCAACAGTAAATTTTGTGGCTGCTGACAACAACGGTAATTGCTTTATGTAGAATAAAAGTCCTTCCATTCTTTTGCTCTGCTTTTATAGTATATGCAACCTTACTGAGCTAAAGTTAAAAAGGACAGAAAAATTCATGGCGTTCGCGCTAAGAGTGTGTTTTATGCTTTTCTGCTCTTAAAAGCAGGAGGATGTTCCACGGATATGGAAATATCAGAAGCAAGAGGCTGTGTCTGCGGCAGTAAATGTTTCTTTTATTTCCCTATTTACAATGTTCGCTATTAATTTTAGACTTTCTTGGCATTTACAGCAGTCTGAAAGGAACCTCTGGCTCTGCTTTCTCTTCTAAACTGATCTTTCAGTGTTAAACAATCAAATACCTTCAGTTTTAAGAAACCATTTTGGTGCAAAGCAAACACAACAGGATTGTGTAGCACAGTGCTTGGCTGGTTTCTTGCGCTGGTGGAGTTTAGTTGTGGGTAGCCTTTACACTCCATGTGAGGCAACTCAAATAAAACATTTCAACACCAGACAATGAGCATGGGAAGGCTGAGCTGGGCAATCTGGAGGACTGTTCTAGATCCCAATATGACCTATCTACCTAACTTTCTTGGGGAGTTATTTTCCCAACCGCAGAAGGACTTGTCTGAGGCGGTCCAATAGTTTGGGCTTGCTAGATGCTGCTATTAGGACATCGTCAAAATAGGGAGCCACCCCCGGTAGGCCATGAAGCAAACGCTCCATGATGCTCTGGAAGAGCCCGGGGGCTACGCTAACTCTGAACTGGAGCCGGCGGCACTTGAAAGCACCCCGGTGGGTGATGATGGTTTGCACCTCCGCAGTGGCCTCATCAACCGGCAATTGCTGGTACCCTTGTGCCAGGTCGAGTTTTGAAAAGATTGTCCCCCGGCCCAAAGAATGCAACAAATCTTTTTTAGCTCTTGTGAATTCAAATTAAAGGAGAAGCTGGTATCCTACAAAGTGAAGTACCAGCCTTAAGTATAAACATTATCTTCAAAACTGGAACATTGGAGAGACCCAGAGACATCCTTAGAAAATAAAATGAAATTGTATGTGTTTGGAAATCTTCCACTGAGGAAAGAAAGGACAGAGATGAACCAAGATAGTAGGGATTATCCTAAAAAACTAGAGATATTAGTAGGAAGGAATCCTGTAAAATATTTTTTTTTCTGATTAATCGGTGTTTTACCATACCCATGGCACTACTAATTTTTGGGCAGGAAGCATAAAAGAATCTTAATTTTACAAATATGTCCTGGCCTCCAAAGATTG
Organism: Thermophis baileyi; assembly: GCA_003457575.1. Taxonomy (NCBI): domain Eukaryota; kingdom Metazoa; phylum Chordata; class Lepidosauria; order Squamata; family Dipsadidae; genus Thermophis; species Thermophis baileyi. The sequence goes on from QLTV01003186.1 coordinate 1,861,709, forward strand.
GGGCATTCCTGGCCTCGTCCCATACTGACAACCAACTTTTCAAGATAGAATACTATTATGGTTTTGCTAAATCATTTATCTTTTTTAAAAAAGAAGTGAGAGTTGGATATGTGGTAAAGTGGAACAGTTGGATCTTTTATCAAGTGGTGACGTTATTAAGCATCATGACAAGCAGCAGATTCTGACTCTATTAACCAGACCACCGTATGTAGGAGAAGGAGTGGCAGAACCGAGGAGGTGTCTCTATGACCTCTAGCAGCTGATACTTAGAGCCTCTGATTAAAAAAAAAAGTGTGATGTCATATTTAGGAGCAAACTACTGTAGATGTGCCATAGGTCAGCCTTGCCAAATGGATTACTTTAAATCAGCTTTCCCAAGATACGGTAAGTAATCTACAGATATGTACTGTAAACCTCAGACTCCAGAAATATCAGCCTTGGTCATGCTAATTCTGGGGTTCGGTCTACTGTATATATCTAGAGCAGGGGTGTCAAACTCACGTCATCACGTCGGCGCCACGTGATGTATCAGGACTTCCCCCCCCTTCGCTAAACTGGGCATGGGCGTGGCAGGGTGACGCATCCGGTCCGTGGCCCGGGAGTTTGACAGCCCTGATCTAGAGGATAGCCAGATTAGACAAAGCCAATTTAAACAATGGGAAATGCCAGGAAATGCAAATCGGAAAATGGGAAAAGCACACTTTTAATCTATTGCTCCCTGACATTTGTGAAGCAGTTGGAACTTTTACCGCAACGAGTGGTTATGTAGTAAGCATCCCAGAGGCACAATAATCAAATCTTCCATCTCTAAACCACAAATTGGATTTGTGTCAAAGATTTCTCTAATAAGTAGCAGATAGAGACCCAATTAGTTAGGCCCTAGTCCACAAGTTAATTATGACTTTGATTGTATACCTTTTAAGATGTGTTATCCGGTATCTCAACTGGAGTGTGTATGACTGTCCCCTCAAAGTTTCTTCTCCCTAATGGTGGTAGACTAAGCTGTTCTTCCTGACAGGTTGGCTAGATCAGGATGGATTTAGCTGTATATAAAAAAAAAAGGAGGCAGAGGATCAGGCTAATCACATTTTACAACCAAGTACATGGGAGGAAAGTCTTCATCCTGAATAAATAGTAGCCTCTGTATTTCTATGTAAATAAGAGTTGTGTGGGGGGGGGGACGACAAGAAGAGATAAGCATATTTTTTCTTATCTGGGGAGGATAGTACCCCAGGATTTATGTTAGAAATAAATATTCTCCCGGGCTTTTATTAAGGTACCTAAAATATTTATAGCTGTTTTTAGTTTGATTTCATGCCATACCGTTTTTATTTCATTTTAACAATTGAACCTCCTCAGACTCTCCCCATCCCATTAATCATAGTACCCTGTGCTCAGCCCCAGTAACCAAACACAGCCGCTTCTCATCTTACATCCTATTAATTTCTCCATTGGCTGCCCCCCCCCTTCAGAAATGTAGCTGCAGGTTCCTGCCAATTTATGTGCCTTTCCCTCAGAAAGGGAGTAACTGTATGCATTTCTTCTGGTCGTGAAATGAAATGAAATGAGCCCTTAGGAGCCACAGGGCTCGGAGAGGCAGGTTTATCCATTTCAAACATTTCCTCGCTCAGTGCATCATGGAGGGAGGGACGTTAGCACACTCTTCCCTTTTATTTCCAGCCTAATGAAATGCGGAGGAATTTTGTGAAGTGGAGAATCTCCATTCTTCAGGAGACCCTCTCCCTTCGATGATTTTTGAATCTCAGTTGCACATCCCTTGCCACACAACGTAATGATTTCCAACTCTTATATCAGAAAAGGCTTCCAACCATAGGAAGGAGCTCTCTCATTGGACACTTCAGTAAATCTCTGGGGATCAATATATTCAATCAGAGATTAGGAAAAGTCATCTGTCCTACCCTAAGATACTTAGACTGGCTTTTTAAAAAAAAGTTAAAATGAGAGAGACAGTTGTTATTCTCCCACCACATGGATTTCTGTAGACACGTAAAGAAGGCTCTTCAATAACAGTTTTCAGAATGAGAATATGCTAGCGTCAGAGGAGTCTACCCGTTGACTCCATGCATGAATCACAGCAAGTCTTCCTAAGTGAAAACAGGCCTTGGCTCCCTCAAACAAATGCAGAATGTGGCTGCCTTTGTGGATGGTAATTATCTTCCCTGTTTATATAAGGATTACTTTTATGTTGGATGAAGCTGGGAAAGAACAATTGGATCATGCAGAGATACCACCAGAATTCTCCTTTATAAGTTATTTAGTTGATTTGACCACATTCTACCCAACGCCAACAGCATATAGATTTGGAATGATTTAAATTCACTACATTTCTAAGGCCAAATTACCAATGAACCACTTTTAAACATATGTGAGCATGTTGACTACATACTGTAACAACTTCAGCAAAGTTACTTGTTTCTGTGCATCTTCTATATTCTTAGAGGAGGCACCAAGAGCTGCAGATTGCAGGGAAAATGTGGTTGGAAGGCTAGGGAAAAAGGCACAGAAAGAGGCACGTTGTCTACGTTAGAATCCATTCTCACAATTGTTATAAATGGAAATTATTACTTCATGGTTAACAGTGCTCCCTGGAGTGACCTCATTGGTAATATAAGAACTGCATTTATGGTAGAGAAATGGGTATTTAAAAACAATGCATAATGTTTATATATGCAGAAACAGGCACTTAATGCAGGCAGTTAAGAATATTAAACAGCTAATGCAGTTTGCTGAAGAGATGGGGAGAGAGACGTTGCTCAAGCAACTCTTTAGAAATCCTTATTAGACTGTTTTGTGAGCATCCAGATGAGAAGAGTTTTTTCCACTCGTGCTAAAGAGTGGAGCAGATTGGTTTCTCCTGGTTGTTAAAAACAATGCATTAATTCTGAGGCTGGTGCTTTCTGAAAATGAAAAAAGTGTGTGTGTGTGTGGGGGGGGAATGGGGCAGGACCAGGGGAAAAGTGGCAATCTTTATGAAGAAATACTCATTTTGCCATAGCTTTCAAATAATGCTGTGTAGAAAATTTCAATTTCATGAAAAAGGAATTGCTTTCCTTTTTTTTTTTTCCTCCAAAGAAGAATAAATGTTTGGGTTTGGGCATTTATCATAGGGATATGTGTGTGTGTGAGATTTGTTTTTTTTAACAAAAAAAAAAAAAGAGCCGAGGAAAAAAAAAAAAAAAAAGAGCCGAGGTGGCGCAGTGGTTAGAGTGCAGAACTGCAGGCTACTTCAGCTGACTGCTAGCTGCAGTTCGGCGGTTCAAATCTCACCGGCTCAAGGTTGACTCAGCCTTCCATCCTTCCGAGGTGGGTAAAATGAGGGCCCAGATTGTTGGGGGCAATATGCTGACTCTGTGAACCGCTTAGAGAGGGCTGTAAAGCACTATGAAGCAGTATATAAGTCTAACTGCTATTGCTATAATTGGAGAATATCACCCACAGTTCAACAGAATCCCAAGTAAAAATGAGGAAGAAGGTCTATAAAAGATTTTCTCCTAATGTGGCTTTTTCAGCTCAAGAACCATGGGTAGCAGAGACCCTAATCCAGGGGTGTCAAACTGGCAGCCCGTGGCCAGATGCGTCATGCACAGGCCACGCCCACCCCAGCTCCACGAAGGGGAAAGACACCGCAAAACGTCACGTGACGGCAATGTGACGCCACGGGTTTGACACCCATATCCTAATCCATGGTAGAAGAAAACTTAAGGCAAAAAAAAAAANNNNAAAGATATTTTTTTTTTTTTTAAATCCAAGGTACCCAGAAAAAATAAAAAAAAAGTTCTTTAATAGGAAGAAATTTTTTAAAGCAAAGTATGCGTCTGCACAATACTAAGTTCACTCATAGGGAAAAATATATATATATATTTTTCTAAGGAATAAAAAGGTAAACATGCTTTCAGTAAGATGTACATGTATTTTTTCTTGATAGTAATATAGAAGTGATTTCACACTGCTGCCTTCTGAACTTTGTAAACTTTCAGTGTGGATTCCAGTTTGAAGGCAATTTGATCCAATCTACAAACTGAATTGATTTTCTGAATCAAATGATCTCATGGAATTGGAAGTCTCCAGATTGAATCAGCATTCTAAATTGGTAGTTCTGCATCAGAGCCCTACTAAAGAATTGATAATGCATTACAGATAATTCTGTAATATAAAACCAGATGTCTCTCTTGCCTCCCAAAAGAGATACCCAGCTAATGATGTAGGAACAGAATAGGCTGGCTAAGGCAACATGGTATCTCCCAGAAGTTTTCAACTTTTATTTCCATGGGCCACAGCATGGCCAATGACAAGGGAATTGTGGGAGTTGTAGTGCAAAATTTCTGGAAAACTTCAGGATGCCTACCACTGAAACAAAATGGAAGTTTTTAATGATGACTGTTATGTTGGACACACATCCAGCAGTACATAATATTGGGGAATAGTTACTGGACTCTACAAAAACTGGAGTCCTCGTTGCTACTGAGATGTGAATTTTAAAAACTGTATTAATTATTTATTCTCCACTTTTTTTTTTACATTGACAAAAGCCTTCATTTTTATTCTCACAACAACAGCCCTATGGGGAAGGCTAATCTAAGAAAGAATGACTGGCTCGAAGTCACCATAAGGTTCCATGTCTCAGAGGGAAACCAAGATCTCTCTCTGCAGGCTTAGATCAAAATCTTAACCACCATATCACACTGAATTTATAATCCAAGTATCTTTCATTTCATGTGAAACTCCACCTTAATTCTTGTATAGTTCTTCAAATAATAATTTTGTGAATGACTCATTATGGCTGTTTGAAATGTAGTATATCAGCAACAAAAATATTAAAGACAACACTTAGATTTATTCTCACCCTTTCCACCAAGAACTCAAGACGGCATTCATAGCATTCCCTGATCCTATTTTCCTCCAAACCTACTTTTGTATAGTAGGTTGGGCTGAAAGAGAATAACTGGACCAAAAATCACCTCTTGAGCTTCCATGGAAGATGGTGGAAAAAAACATGGTCTCCCCAATCTTAGTCCAACACCTTAAAACTAAACCATTTAAGCATCTTAACCCAAGTAGTGCAAACCACTGGTTCTTTTTAGTCCAAAGAAGGCTATTGGTGTTCACGTTCTTGGTGAGCTAATCCAAATATTCCTTGGGGTTTTGAAGCTGCAGAATACTTCATTACTTCTCTGCAGGAAGCTTAGTTCTAAGCAACGTGATAATAATAGCAATTAACAAGTTAGACTTTTCAGTTTAAATTAATTGTTCTGCAGTATTGTAACATCAATACCAGGGCTACAAAATGTGATTTCCTATCTCCATGCAAATTAGTTATATATATATATATATTGGCAATTTACCTTATTCAAATATAAGAGATCATAGAGCTTAACTATTATATAGCTTAATTAGCGGAACACAGAAATACACTATCTCTTCCCTTCTGACCTTCTTGGATGATGAACACTGTGGCAAACCAAACAATTTCTCCAGATTTTATCTGCTGAAATAGTTGATACAGATTGTATCAAATGTGGTTTGCTTATTTCTAGTGAAATACATTTTAATGAGTCTGAGTTAATATTCATAACAGGCAGTCAAGAAAATAGAAAAGGGATAGTAAATCAAAGAACAGATATTATTGTTAATTAATAATATGCTTTGGTTAAGGTTTCTAACCAATACAATATTAAAATTAGCTTAGGATGAAATGAGTTATAGGCTAGTGTTGATGGGCCCAAATGTTAGATGCAGAATGCTTCTTTTCACTCAGGACAAAACAGTTTTGTATGCCATCAGTTCATGAGTTCTGAAAGAACATTACTCAAAATAGCACAAGTGTTGTTTTGTGAAAATACTGAACATGTTCCCAGTGTTCCAGCCATAGAAAATAATGGGAGCTCAATATGACCTCCTTGCTCCCTGTTTCTCCTCACCCTTTCGCTACAGAAGCAAGTAGTATGTTTTGTTATGATCACAAGCAAAGTGCTTGATAATAGATCAACACATTCCTAAACATGACCTGTGGGCAAACTCTTATACTTGCCCTCCTTCCTTAATGTGCAGGGATGCAAAAGAGGCAAAGGAATGTTGAACCTTGATTTTACTATAATTAGGGCTTGTGTTTGATATGTAATAGCTACTGGAAATATTTCATGATGGTTTCACTAACCATGCTATCATAGATCTTCCAATCAGAAATTTGGAATCCTTGGAAGTCTATTCTTGCAGCTTCTTACAAAACCATCTTAAACAAAGCCAAAGACCCAGTAGCCAAAGAAAACAAAACTGGAGGTATTTACAACATACAGTGTGAGGTTTGGAAAAAAAAATTATACTGTATAAATTGGAAGAATGTACCCATGAGCATCAGTTGAGTCAGAAGTCATGATGGAAATCCATTGATTTCATGGCATACAGACCAGTTGAAACAGATTCAGCTGGAAAGCTGTACGCATTTTAGATCAACCCAGATCCTACAATGCAAAATAATAATAATCCTAGAATTGATAAATCAGACTTATAGAAATAAACGTGTTAGGAGTCACTCAAAAAGTTAAAGAAAAGGTATATGAAGAGCACCTTCTCCCTTACCACATATCTATGAACCAAATAAATAAGCAAAACCAGCAAAACCAGCATCGAATCAGTACAATATGCACCAGAAAATAACATGTTAATCAAGGAAGAAACTACACTACCAATCAATACATCCTGCTCAATCCATTCAAGGTGGTTAGACAATCTGTTATATCTAAACAGACAACAAACCTCACTTCCCTAGGTTAAAGTATTCAAGACCTAGTATAGCTGTAAAACATTTGCAAAAAGGACATAGAGCAGTGATGGCTAACCTTTTCCGGACTGAGTGCCCAAAGCGTGCGCGCGTGCCCGAACCCCCAAAATGCAATGCATGTGCAGCCCCCACGCATGCGCCCCACCCCCACGTATGCACGCATGGCCCCCTGCATGCACCACACGTGGGCCCCCACATGCACCACATGTGGCCCCCTGCATGCACCATGTGCCCCCGCACCCCGCATCCCATGCATGCACGTGTGCCCCCCGCATGCACCCCCCGCATGCATGCATGTGCCCCCTGCATGCGCCCCACCCCACACGCATACACGGCAGAGACCCGACGACCAGCTGGCTGGTGGGAGGCACGCGCGCATGCGTGGCGGAGCTGAACTGGGGTGACGGCTTGTGTGCCATCAGAGAGGGCGCTGCGGGCCACCTCTGGCACGCGTGCATAGGTTCGCCATCACGGACATAGAGTCTGACTCAGCAGTAGGTAGAGTAGACTGAATTTTTGTCTCTTCTGCAGCATAGCAGGCAAGAACAAGATTCACCAACATATGGATCTATTGCTAAACACAAAGACATCAAAATAACGGAAAACCTATATATCATGGTATCATAACAAGGACCAGCCTTTTATATTTAACTTGCAACGCTTTGTAGAGACATTTTGTTGCCCTGTGCTCACCAAGTAATCCAGAGCAACACAGAATCTTTAGTTGTGACATTTTTTAACTCCACACTGGAAGTTCAATGCAGCAACAACTAGGAACTATATGGTCTATCTTCTACTTCTCCCTGAGGCAGCTGGGTAACCTTGACCCTCCTAGCCTTAATTTAAAAAAAAAAAAGCAAGTTGTCTACTGCAACAACATACCTACAATGAGGCCATTAGACATAGTTAGGCTTTGTTCTGGTTGGGGCATTTCAGGATCAGAATGTTTTAACAAGGGCAATTATTGGGGTAGAGAGAGATGACAGCTCTATCTGTAAACAGGGGGAGGGATCAAAAAATGCTTTGACCTTTTGTATGGGATCATGGATGATCTTGTTTTACATTTTTCTAGTCCATCTAACTGCTCTCACAAGTGTTAGTTTCTGCTGGGTTCTTTGTTAGTACCTGGAATGAAGTACAGTAATTTATATGATTGAACTATTAATCTGAGCTCACTGTTCAGAGGCAGTTCAGGTCTCACTGTGGACAAGAAACCAACAGGTACTGGGGATTTATTTAGAAAAATACTGTAATTGCTGTATTTCAATTTGCTGGTAAGTGGAATAAAGAGTTAACTTAACATTTCAATAGCAAAGTTATACTGCCAAAGTCTTTGCTTTGCTTAGCATAGAATAAAAATTATGTTTATAGTGCACTGCTACACATTACTTATTACTGGATTGTGACATCAAGTTTTCAGTTATTTTATCCAAGGAAAGGTGAGGCCATCTTAACCTGAGCATGTCTTAAGATTGTAACTGGCAAATACAATGTTCTAAAATGATTGTCAGATGTAGTCCCTGTTGTTTGAACCTCTTCCAGATTAACACTTACTTGTAGTACAATGGCATAGTGTAATGACCCGGGGCGTGGCATGAAGGCAACACAGCCAGAGAACTGGTATGAGTCCCTTTATTGGCACCAACTTTGCCCCCAAAGTCCCATTTACTTTCTGGCCTGGAGAAAAGCTCTCCCACAAACCCGCAGCAGCTTCTGTCTGCAGATACTCCAGTCCAAACGCTGTAAGCAGAATAACTGAAAATCAATCACTCCAGCAGGGCAAGATAATGAGTCCCAGAAGCGAAGAATTCACGACAATAATTCCAGCAAGACAAGATAAGCACACAGAAGCACGACAATAATTCAAACAGTCAGGAGGAATGCCAGGAATGCAGGGCCCACTTTCAACACTAGATGAATTCAGTGTTTGTTCCCAACAAACGCCCCTCCCAACTGCCTCTCCTTTAAACTCCATCCCCAGGTGGGCCTTGTGAAGGGAATCGGGGCCCCTTCCTTCCTCATAAGCAACCCACATTGCTCTCTTCTACGTTCTTCCATGCACGCCCTAGGATGACGAGGGAGTGGGCCTTGGTCTTCATCTGAACCCCCTCTCCCTTGTTCTACCTCTCCCCTGCTCTGCCCAGCCTGACTTTGCCCTTCCTCAGTTTCCTCCACAGCCAACGGAGCCACTCTCCCGCTCTCTGTCAGCTGTTCATCTTCTGTCTCAGATTCAGACTCCGACGGGGCCATGACACATAGGCATCAAATAAAAACAAAGAAAGCATGCTTTCAGCTTCAGAAGCATCGTGTTTGCTCATCTGTAAATGTAATGAATGATTCATTAACTGAAACTAATGCAGTTAATTTAATCATGAGACACCTTCATTATTATAACGTATGAAAGTGTCTTGGTTGTGTCTCCCAAAGATTTCAATGATTTCCCAAATCACTTGCAATGGAATCCTTCCTATATGCTGCAGACTTTTGTGACGGTGCACCAATATGTTCCTCTGCAGCGAATGCTACCTGAACTTGCTTAGATTTATTGGACTTCTATTGTGACCATTAAGATTCCTACTTTTTTCAAAGTAGCATACTGCTGGTAGTCCTCAATTTATAACAGTTCATTCAACAGATCATTCAAAGTTACAACGGCACAGAAAAAAATTGAATTATGATAGTTTCTCACACTTACAACTGTTGTAGCATCCCCAAGGTCACATGATCAAAATTTGAACACTTGGCAACTGACTCACATTTATGATGGTTGCAGTGTGTCAGGGTCATGTGATCACCTTTTGAGATCTTATGACAAGCAAAGTCAATGGGGAAGCAATAGGGAAGCATAACAACCATGTGCTCCGACCCAGCCTTAGCAGAAGCAAGAAACTTTTTGTGACTCCTTGTCACGAAAAAACCCTCTTTATTTACCTCTTGTGAATTAATTGCATTCACCCACCAAAAAGTCCAGGCAATAGTCCTTCGAAGAGTTAACCTCAGTAACAGACCTTATCAGTTCCTTGCGATAATTGCAAGGCCATGAGCTCCCAGCCGAAAGGCTGCAAATTAAGTTCTGGCAAGCAGTCTCTGTGGCACGAAACACAATGAGCACAATCTTCAGAAATACAAACTGTTGTCTCCTATGATAACCACTCCCCATTCCTTCTATTTATTCCCCAGCCAGGGAGGGGCCATTCAGCATCCACGTGTGCTTTGCTTCCTGAGTCGACTCCTTGTCCTCTGTTGTTCTCCTCTCCTAATGTGCTCTGCGCATACATGCATCTGGAGCAGGCCACAGCTGTTCTTCCTCCTCACTCATATCAGCCTCCAAAGGCAGCTGCCTCTCCGGTGGCTGGGAAATGTCGGACGGCCCTGGCTCTATCTCTGCGTCTAACACAGAGCATCCATCAGAGCCTTCCCCAGACTCCAGAACTGGCCCAAGTTCCTCTCCAACCTCCACATCGTCCGAGTCTGCTGCCAGCTCTGCTGGCAGCTGGCGGGCCACAACACCATGTTACTAACTTAACAACTGCATTGATTCACTTAAAACTGTGGCAAGAAAGGTTGTAGAATGGGGCAAAATTCACTTAACAAATGATTAACTTAGCAACAGAAAAGTTGGGCTCAATTGTGGTCAAAAGTCAAGGACTACCTGTATTTTCCTTTCCTAATAATTGATGGCAGGAAATAAACATGAATCAACAAATAATTCAGTAGTATCTGATCTTCTGGAGTCTCGATCCTAATCCCCTTTGGCTGTAATCTTCCCTAATCTGATGCCCATAATCCATTTTGGCCAATGACTATACTCTCTGGTAATTCTGGGACTTGTCGTTCTATCAATTTGGAAGACATCAGATTGGCAAAGGCTGATTTGGAACAAGGATTGCAACTCACACTTGTGAAAGTATAACCGTATTCTAATATGAGCAGAGTCCGCTAATTCTCATATAATCCCAGCATAACTTCCATATTACTTGTGCATCAACCACTGGTGCTGCTTTGTGTAGCCAGAGGAATCAGGCACTGGGTGTCAGCCCGATCTCCAGCTTGGGTTTCTTCAATGTGCTTGCTATTGGCTGCCATAGTAATGGGGAGGGGGGGCCTCAGGTATTTGGGATGGGGAAGTGAGCTGATGTAGTCCCATGAGAACTGAAAGGGAGGTTTGCACTCATGAAATATGGTGCTGCTGAAGGGAGATGTTTACACTCTGTCAAGGCCAACCGTCCTGAGACTCCAGATGGGAGAAATACTTGAAGATGGGCTTTTCCACAACATCATACTGGACGTGGATTAGACTCTCAGTGCTGGACCCTGGGGGGAGGGATTTGGGGTGACTTTCAATCTGTAACTTTTGGGTGCTTTGAATCAGATCTTGCTTTGCTTTTGCTGCTGTCACTTCAAACTTAGTAAAAGTACCTCTTCCCTAAATCAATGGAGTTGGGGGTTTTCTTTCTTGAGTTTTGAATGGAGGCAGGCCTGACACTGGGTCTAGTTTCCAGAGTGGCCTGTTGACTTTGGTATATTACATGCACAGCTGAATTTTTTTTTTGTCTGCTTGAATCATTGTTTTTCTGCCAAAGGAACTTAAAAAAGGATTGAACCAATCTTACCTGTGATTTAAAGTGCCTACATAAATGACATAGTAACCTCTGTTCCAAGTTATTTTTTATTCCTGGTGATATTCAGATTGCTTCTCAGTTTTTTTTTAAAAATTTGCTGCGTCCTTTTAAAATTCACACACGCTATGAGGAAATAAAATCCATTTATCTCCAGATAGCAGTCTTCTACCATTGCTCATTTTATAGGATTGCCCATTAAATGCCTGATTAGTTCTGTGTCTTTTATAAATATTTCAAGAGTTGCAATCTTTTCCAAAGGTTTGCAGAGATTTGTGTCCAACGTCTATTATCTATAGTATTTCAGCAGATCGTTTTTATTGCATGCATCTGGATTTGCTAAGATTTGCAAGCCGTTTTAATAGTGTTTCAGTGGTTTTGTTGTATTTGGAGGAGATAGTTCATTGTATAGAATTGTATATCAGGGTATTTATGTTGTTCCTTTATCCTTCTATTAGTACTTTTTATTCTTCATGTCACAGGTGAATTATAAACAGGTGTTTATGTCAAAAGAGACCAATTGCTTGAATCATATGGCTATTTTGCTTTAAAATGTAATTATAATAAATGTGTACACTATTCTCATGAAAATAATTTAGGACATCTTCAAGCAGAATTGAGAGAATTTCATTATTATAATTGTTAGATTAAACAACAGACACTTAGAGTCTTTTGAAGCTGAGCTGTTTGAGGCAGAAATACTGGAAAAAAGTGTTTCAGCCATCTCTAACTCCCACTGAAGAGAAGTAAACTGACTCAGGCACTACGGAACAAGTTCCGTCTTTCCCAATTTCAGGTCTTGGAGGATGACTCTGTTAGGTCTCTGTCCATGTAGTTGGGTTGGCAATATATAAACCAACAATGTATGTATGTATGTTTAAAACAAAATCACTGTATTGATTTGTGCTGTATTCTGATTGGTTGATTGTGTTGCAAATTGCCATAAGAGGGAGCTAGAGATCATAGCTTATTCTCTCTGACATACTCTATTTGATATTCTAGTCTCTGTTGTATCTGAGCTGTGCTTATAGTGTAATATCTTTGTTTACTGTGAATGACAAAGGCAACCGGTAAGAAGACTCTGTAATTGTAAAAGCTTGTAATTCTCTGGACTGTTATTCTAGCTAGTTACGGATTTAAACATGTATGACCTGGACTGTTTATTGGACTGTGCTATTTCTTAAAGTAAATTTTAACTCAATTTAATGTATCTGTGTGTGGCTGAATAGTTATTCATATCTACTACAATAAACGTTTCTATGTGCATATCCTTGTTAAAAAAGGGTTACTCTGCACATACCTTAACAGACTCCAACATACGAGATCAGATCATTTGTGGTTTGGGGTAGAAGTTTCTGTAGCATTAAAAGAGAATCTGAGCTGAGCCAATAGACCTCTTTGAGAATGAGATTTCACACCGGGAATAAACTTCTTACAAAATGGAAATAGAAAATTAACAAGTGAATATTATAGTTACTTATTTTTTTATTAAGATTGTGAGATAGATTACACTGAGGTCCCCACCCTTGGGCCATGGCCCACTATCGGGCTGCAGCCTGTTCAGAATCAGGCCATGCAAGTGGTGGGTGAGCGCATGTGTTGAAGGCATCTTAATTGCATATTCAGTTGTAGCCATTTAAAAACCATTGTTTGTCCTCTGTTAACATGAAGGATCTTTTCTCTCTTTATACTCAATGTACATTTATAATCCTTGTTCAGCAATATCCATTGGGACTGTCAAATTAGTCATTAAGCAAAGTGGCCTCTAAGTGAAACTGTGGCTATGCTTATGATCTTACTTCACCTTTCCTTTGCTTTCCAGACCTGTGAAGAACATAAATATGAGGAGGGATGGCAAAGTGATTTTTTTCATCATCATTGTAACTGTGAGTGGCTGCTAAATAAGGAAGTCACTAACCAAGCATTACTGGTTTAGTGCAAACTGAAATAAAAGGGTTTATCGTGATGAAGAGCCGAGGTGGCGTAGTGGTTAGAGTGCAATACTGCAGGCTACTTCAGCTGACTGCTAGCTGCAGTTCAGCAGTTCAAATCTCACCGGCTCAAGGTTGACTCAGCCTTCCATCCTTCCGAGGTGGGTAAAATGAGGACCAGATTGTTGGGGGCAATATGCTGACTCTGTAAACCGCTTAGAGAGGGCTGTAAAGCACTATGAAGCGGTATATAAGTCTAAGTGCTATTGCTATTGCTATGAACACCAACCAAAACAATGAGCATCAGTCAATTGCCAAAAAGCTCACATAGGGATCCCGCTGGGCAGCAGGATGGCCAGTTCACTATCAGGATTCCCAACTTGTCCCTATGGATCAATTTAGTATATAGGCTCCCTCAAGAGCAAAGTCCTTGGTCACAAATAAGGCGTCTTTCATTATCAATTGCAATCCCCTTAGGCTGGTTCTGCCATTGAGACTAATGACCTCAGTAATAAGTAAATAAATAAATAATGAACGAATGAATGAATCAAGATATTTTAGTTAATGCAAATTACCATTTGCCTCATGTATGCATTCATTTATTTACATTTACATCATATCTGGTTCAAGATGACTTAACATCTCTACATTTTGCAATGGTTATAAGGGAACTACTGGTTCTGAGCCAGCCAAAGTTTTGAAAAGTGACCATTCTTGTCATTTTCTGATGCAGCATATTGATCAATGGTAATAGGTGCCACTGCTGTTAGTGAAGGCAGCATTTATAGCTTTTACTTTCTGAGCAAGGCCATAAATACATACATTTCATTATGCTTTTGCCATTATTTGCTCATCATTCACCTGAAATTATCATAAGTCTATGGTAGAATCCATTAGGTTTTTCAGCTTATAGATTGCAAACCATACCGTAACATGGTCGTAAAATGTCTTGGACTGAGATGCAGCTATTAAGTCAGTATTGGTCATTTTCTTTCCATTGACATAATGGCAAAACTCATCTTGGTGATTGTGGGAATGGATAATCTTCTTTCCTCATCAGTTAGAAAGCCTTTTCTATGGTGCAGGTTAAAATAACATTTTGCTTTGCAAGTGGAAGAAAGCTGTTTTCCTGATGGAAACGTCTGACGGAAGTTTCATCTGCTCTTTCAAACAAACAAAATAATTGAGATTAAATAGCTACAAATATTTTAAGTTGAACTTTGGACTGACAGGCTTCTATGTGGTAAGCATTTGTACAGCAGGCCAGAGAGCGAAATTTTTCCCTACAAAACTGTAGGGGGGGAAAAATCGGTAGAAAAAATCACAAACACTCAAAATTAGTAAGGATAATTGATGAAAATTGTGTTTTCTAATATTTTGCCCAAAGTACTTCCCCCCCCCATCAACTGATGTTTAGAGGGCTATTAGAAAGTGTGCAGCATTTTCCCATATACAGCAGGTTATAAATAAGCAATCAAACTGGCAACTAATATCCTGAAGCTAGGTGATATACTAAATAATGCCATCACATTTTTACTGCTTTTTCTGAGTGATCAGTTCTAGCTGTCAATAGTGCCTCAGTAAATGTCAAGCTTTACTTTTCATTATGTTTTAGAATCAGATGCAACAGAAGGTTCTTATTTTTATTATTTTCATTCCTTACCTTTGTTCCCTTTGATACAGATTTATACGGTATGAAATAGATTTCTGCATAGCTGAGACCCTAGATTGCAAATGTTGGTATCTAGGTAGCATTTTTTGCAGACCTGTAATATTTTTATTTCCCTCCTCCATCCAATTTTATGCTTTCATGTGTCTCTGGTGCTTTTCCAACAAAGTGGAGTTGGATCTTGTTTCTGAAAGGTGGGGAAAATAATGGAAGGGACACCTTTTTGCTGTTAGAACCTCAGCTCTGTAAATAAACAGACATACTTTGCGCCAATCTGGGAGTGAATTATTTTTCATTCTGGAGCAATTTACGTGAAATCTCACTCTGTCCTCCCATCATCTTGAAAAAGAAAAATATCATAAATATGCAGCACTCTTGTTATGAAGGAGATGGGACTGAAATTTGAAAGAAATAAAGAGTTTGAATTGAGCATTTTGTGCATGAAGGGGGAAAAGGAAGGGATGAAAAAAAAAGAGGAATAGAAAGTTAAGGTTGGATAAATACATGAAGTAAAGGAGAATTTTAAAATAAACTGTTGATCAGGAAGAGTATTATTGCGCACAGAATCCCTCAAAAAGGCGGCTTGAGTGACAATAAGGTGTGAATACTGTGACAGAAAAATCTGCATTTTTATGTTTTTCCCCATCTTTTTCCCCATTTACTGTAGGATAGGCAGAGCCTGGGGGTGGAGTCAAGAGAGGAACTAGCCTGGAATCTTATGTTCCCATAAGAAGTCTAAGTCAAACCCCTCTTGGATTCTGTCAACTCTTATGTAGCCCCAATTTAGTGCTGACCATTTGTTGACTAGAAGCCAACTAAAAGTATCTATAATGATAAAAGTATCTACAATAAAGCACTATCTTTATTGTAAGATTACATTAAACAGAATCTTGTAAGACTGAAAATAAAATTAGGGAAGATCCCTTCTGAAACATTTCCTATGCTTTTCCTCCACTTGCAGACTGAGCTACTTCTTATTACACCATTACCTAGGATGTAAGCCTTCTTGTCTCTTAAGGTCATTCTCACATACTATCATACAATTTAAGAGCTGACCTGCTGATTCTTAAACCCAGTAGTCCCAAAGTTGCTTTTTTCAAAAAACAACTGGATTTTGTTTTTTCTTGAAGACATTTTGCTTCTCATCCAAGAAGCTTCTTCAGTTCTGAAGATCTGAAAAAGCTTCTTAGATGAGAAACGAAATGTCTTCAAGGAAAAACAAAGTCCCGTTGCCTCTTTAAAAAACACCTTTGGGACAACCATGACCTGGATGACGGAGAATCTCCATAGACACTTAAATTCAGTACCTTCTTTCCTCCTTCTCTCTCACTAAGATGTTTTGTGTGCAAACAAGCACCAACATTTGTTATTTTGTTAGACTGATGTCCTTGATTTCCAGAGTCTACAACTGCCCTTGACTCTTTGCTCCATGATGCATGAATCTACTTATTGGAGCTTAGTGCAGCTCCATGTAGGATTTTACACCTAGGCAATTGTACACTGCCCAGATTCATTCTGAGAGTAGATGAGCAGTCTTTAAATTTGATGAATGAATGAATGAATGAATGAATGAGACACATATGTCCCATGTTCAAGGAGACAAAACCACTTTGAACTGTCCCATTCCATTCCAAACCAAAACTGATCTCCAAACCAAGATCAGTTTTTATGCTGATCTGGATCAATCTTAGTATTTCTCAGTTATGAAGTCATATAGTTAGTCTCTGTTGTAGTATGGCCCACTTTGAAGTTACCGTAATACTTTACACAAGAAAGTTCTGTATTCTTGTTTTCCTCTAGATATGAGCTCAAACTGCATCTGCTCCTCTTGGGGATCATTGGTCCTGATTACCAACTCCTAAAACTTTGCTCAGTCAGAGGCAGCATATATCCAATGTGGGTGACATCAAAAATCCAATGTGGGTGACATCAAAAAGCAAAACAGGGACTTAAATTGGAAATCTTCAGGAATAGTTAGGCTGCAGAGTAAACTAGGAAGTTGAAAAAATTCCCAAATAAAGGCAGTGATAAACTTCCCTTGTATTATGGGCAAGAAAATGGCATGAACATATCCAAGTATTTATCATGAGTCAAGGTTAACTCAAGCATTATCTCTTTAAAATTTGCATGGGGATTAGAATTTGCCATGAAACCCCAACTCACTTCTTAAATTTGGCATGTCCTAAATTTTGGAGCATATTCAGCTTTGTCATGGATGATCAACACTATCAGCCACGATTAAGCAGACACAATTTGTGTAGTTATTTCAGAAGCAATCCATTTGTTCTGGGGATCAATTGTATTTTAAAATGTAGACTCTGAATGCTGAAATAAGAACAGAATAGAATAAAGAATAACAGAGTTGGAAGGGACATTGGAGGACCAAGCAGGAATGAGCTGCAATGTGAATATATCTCTACAGAATCAATGGAGGTTGATAACTAAAACAAGGTATTACATTGTTTTAATAATATTATTAAAAACACTATTATCTTAAGCAAGAGCTTTCTGCTAATGTGTAAAATAAGGTTCACATATGTCTTAAAGAACTTTGAACAAATTCTTTAATTATTTACTAATCTTGTGGACCACATTGATTTTAGACTTTATACATGCAATGAAAAATAGCTTCTTATTTCTTGAGCTTGGAAAAAAAACCATAACCAAAGATAGGATAATGTTTTCAGTTCTGACTTCATTTTTTGGTAATCAGTTAATGTCAACATTTGAACTTTATATGAGGCCATATTCTGGTAGAGTCCACTAATCTCAATATGGAACCAATCATTGTGAAGCTTTTAATGTGATCTTCTCTAGAATGTGGTTTTTTAAACAATTATTGTTGGATTTGATTTTTTGAGAAGCCTTTGTTCAGGTTCCCACTTATTAACAAAAGCATACTATGCTGAAGGATGGCTTATCCAAAATCTCAAAGCCAGCGCTCCTGTTGAAGACAATAGAATTCATCCCGAGTCACCAGTCTTGCTGTGACACCTGGGAGGCCCACTTTCCCATCTGATTGAGCACATATTGGAAGGGAAGGTCACAGAGAGTTCATTTTGACAGAAGTGCTCTTCCCCTATTCTTAATGGGGCTCCCTGTTGCAAGAGTCCACCGTGGCAAAAAAACATAAAGAGGACGATTTGTCAAAAGAGTTGTTTTAAAAGTCCTTTAACTGATTAGTCATCTAAAACGATTGAGAGAATGGCTGTCAAGAGAAGAAATTTGTCTCAGGGTGATGATGATACTAGAAACAGTCTTGTTTGCTCTAAGAATTAAAGAAGCTCCTCAACTTTCTTAACATTCAAGATATACTGCTATGTTTTGTTGCCAATATAGATTCTCAATATAAAATAGATTGAAGGTGTGTCTTGTTGTTTCTCAAGACAATCCGTAATTAAGATGGGATGGGAAGAATGGAGTTAGTTTTAGTAATCAGTGGCTGGGTAAAACACCTCTTACTTGGAAGCCAGAGTATTTTCAGAATACAGACTAATAGAGCTGGAAGGGAACTTGGAGGTTTTCCAGTCCAACCCCCTGCCCAAGCAGGGGACCCTATACCATTCAGGACAAATAGTTGTTTAACCTCTTCTTTAAAATATCTAGTAATGGAGCATCCACAACTTCTGAAGGCAAACATTCCACTGATTAATTGTTCTCATTGTCAGGAAATTTCTCCTTAATTCTAGGTTGGATCTCTCTTTGATAAGTTGACATCCATTACTTCTTGCCTTGCTCTTTTTTATGACAGCTTCTCAAATATTTCTCAATTTGAGGGTATAGTGGCAATAATTACTATATTCAACAACTTGATGGGAGCTCCTGATGTAAAAGGGTCAAACAGGTGATGGCTTCCTAGACTAGCGTATTGTATCAAGTGAGTGCCGAGTCTCCAGAGCCAAAGGAAGGCTGAGTTTAGAACAATTTCCATTCTGCCCAGCATATCTGCATATACTGAAATGTTGTTGTAGCAGCATTGCATAATCTTATATGCCATTTCAAGGTGACTTACTGGTGGATGTTCATTTCTAGAAATGCACACCTCCTCTTCATGCTTTTTCCAGGAGTTAAAAAAATACAGTTAGTAAAAGTGGGATATTAAAATGTTAAACAGTGATTCACCCCACCTTTTCTTTATCTTTTAAAGGACGAACAGCCCCAAGTAAAGATATTGATTACGAAGTGACTATGTGACTTTTATACCTCCAAGAATGATTCTGTAAACCATTTTCTTGAATGAAAAAAGTGATTGCTAGCATATTATCATCATCACCACCACTACGACTACCCTTACAATTACTTTCTGCTCTGCTTCCCAGAATGGGGTACCATGTATGCTGGCAATAAAATCCTGATACTAAAAGACTTCCTCTTACAATAATGAATCTAAGCTTTTGTAGATTGGAGCGGTGGATCCATTTTGGCTACACAAAATGGGGTGGAAATAAATTGTCTGCCCCCTTGGGTTTTCAACTCAGAAATAACTGAGTTTTGTTATACAAATCTACAGTATTATTTTTCTTAGGCACTTTAAAAAAATGTATTTCTTTTCACTTCACAATATAAATTGCAATTCAAAATATAGAGGCACAATTTAAAAGTCTTCATCAAGGGCTTTCTCATGAAAATTAAGTTTCTTTTGCTAAGATATAAGGGGATTGTGGGTTGCAGAGAAAATATAAGGACAATCTGACTTGATTTTTTTGTCATTCCAGTTACAAAGAATTTAAATGTAATCACTTTTGTGGGCCAGGAGGAGAAAGAAGGAAATACATACACTGTTCCTATCTCTGATGGTCACCCTTTTTTGTGTGACAATGTCTTTTCTTAATTAGTTTGTTTTCCATAGGGATCTGCCCTCCCCCCACCCCCAGAACTCTTTTGAAATCAAAATAAGTAAAGGAGCTTAAATTGCTGATGGCTTCCTTCCCTGTGGCTCCCAGACATTTGAGCAATTTTGCTAACAAAAATCTGGTAACCTCTTTCCAAAGGCCACTGAAGATCAGATTAATTTACATATTTTCTGTTTATCATCCTAATTAATTCTCCAGCCAGTAGCCCCTAGGCAGGTTGTGAGTTCTAATATGTGGTAGCATGTGTTTTCATTTAAAGAGGGCTGGCAGCACTGATGAAGAAGTTCTGCCTTTGTGGACTCTGCCATTTTTACCGTACAGGAAAGTGAAAACATGGTAAATGTCAAACTTCGTAGTTATAAAAATAACATACTGCAGATCAGGTTTTTTTAAATTAACTAGTAGTTTCTGCATGCTTAGATAGTGGTGCCTAGAAGATTTGATAAGGTACTGGGGGCTTCATAATCCCCATACCTATCATTTAGCTCCATGACTACTTTAAAGTAAGCCACGAAAAAAAAAATCCAAATGTGGGCCTAGAGCAGGGATGTCAAACTCGATTTCATTGAGGGCCATATCAGGGTTGTGTTTGACCTGGGGGGGGGACAAGATGGGCGTGGCCAGCTTAATGTCACTCATGTCGGGGGCACCTGTGGTGGCCCGAGCACTCTGCCAGCGAAAACAGGCTCCCGAGCTCTGTTTTCGGCAGCGACAGCTTCCTGCAACCCTCTGCCAGCAAAATGGAACTTGGGAGGGCTGCAGGCGGCCCTCCCGAGCTCCATTTTTGCTGGCAGAAGCACCGCGGGCCGGTCCTTTGCTGTTTCCAGGGTGGCCCCGCAGGCCAGGTCTAAGCACCCCGTGGGCTGGATCTGGCCCCCGGACCTTGAGTTTGACATCCCTGGCCTAGAGTCACTGGGAGTTCAGCAGTATATAAATTTAATGAATGAAATAATGAGATGAATATAAGATTAAATTTACCTTGTTGCTCCCAAGTTTGGAGGTGACTTCTTCAAAAAATACTTAAGAGACAGAATGAAGTGTCCATCTGGGACTTTATGATTCAGAAAAAAATACTGAGGTAATTCTTTTGTTTATGTTTTCATTTGGTTAATCTGACACATAGAATCAGCTGGGAGGTTTTCTAATCCCACACCCTGTTTCAGGCAAGAGCCTTATACCATCTCAGTCTATTTTTGAAAACCTCCAGTGATGGAACACCCACAACCCCAGGAGGCAAGCTATTCCATTGATAAATTGTTCTCACAGTCAGAAAATTTCTCCTTGCTTCTAGGTTGGATCTCTCTTGAACAAAGTTCCACCCATTACTTTATCATGCAATATAGCCTCCAGATCCTTTATGATCTTTGTTGCTCTTCTCTATAGATTTTCAAGGATCAATATGAAGAATAGATCTTTAAAGGCAAAGAGTGCCAAAAGCAGAATTCTGCCAACTGCAGCAATAAACTAGGCTCAAAAATACAAACAAGAGAAAATTGAAAGAAAAAAAAATCATTTTGAGAACATGATCAACGAAAGAATCTTATTTTCAGAGAAAGAAGCTTCTGAGAAACTGCAAGGTAGATTGTGACACAGATCAAGTAGAGATTCAACCTAGAAATAAGGAGGAATTTTCAACCAAGAGAACAATCAACCAATGGAACAGCTTGCCTTCAGAAGTTGTGGGGGCTTCTCTGGAGGCTTTCAAGAAGAGACTGGACTGCCATCTGTCAGAAATGGTGTAGGGTCTCCTGCTTGGGTGGGGTGTTGGACTAGATGACCTACAAGGTACCTTCCAACTGTTACTCTATCTACCAATTATTTCTAAACTCAATGTTTATTCCCAAGTAGGTACATGCTTCCACACTGTTTTCCAATTCTAAGAATTCAACGATCACAGCTAGAGAAATCTCAATATTGTTGTATAAAATAATGCAAGGCTCTGCTGTGACAGTGCTGGGAATAATGGATTCAAACAGACGAAATAAAGCCTACTACAATTGAGTTGAAATATAAAACAATAATTTATTTTAACTTCATTTTACTTGTTAATAACTAGTCATGTTTCCCATGAAAACTGCTCTTAATTTCAATACATTCCAATCTACAAAGCTGACGGCTACTACAATTGGCATTTCAAATTACACAATTGGTTTTGTAACACCATTAGACACACATGCACATTCGTTCAACAGGCCACAGCCTTGGCAAACTTCAAAACCTTTCAGAGCTGCAGCATGTAGTAGTTGCCTTCTGCTCTTTCAAGTGATACCTACTTTCTTCCTTCAGAAACCAGAGAGAGAGAAGCTGAAAGAGTGCAGCTGTTAGCTAGAGTCCTAAAGAGTCATATGCATAATATTTTCAGTGCCTAGGTATTGCCTGTCCCCGTACACTTTTATGGAAAGCTTCCTCCATAGTCTCTGTAATTTAATCCAGAGATAATGACCTATCTCTGGCTACTTTGTTGAAACAGGACTGTAGTTTACCCAAGTATTTATAGTAATCACAGTGAGATTTTAATACTACCAGTCCAGCCAGCGCAATCCAAGTTATTCCAATTAGGCTTCAAATCTAGGGAGGTGCATCAGGATTTATCCTATCTGCCAGCTGTATTTAGTTTACCTATCATAGGTACCATGATGGACAGGCAAGCCAGCACAACTCCAAAGACACAGCTGGTATGATATGTTACTGCAAAACGATTCTATGAAGGGTTTGCTAGTTCAGCTAAAAATATTGATTAAAACAGCAACCTCTGCAGAAAAAGGACCTACTAGCAAAGATATATTGCAAAATACTGCCTTGTTAAAAATACATATTTGAGGTTGTCATTGCGTTTCTGCATGTGTAACCTTTTTTTAAAATAGGAATATATGAATAAAAAGATATTACCTGTGTTAAGTATGATTAATATGTTTTCCTGTTATTTTAAAACACTTTATGCAAAAGGATAACAAGTTACAAAAAAAGGTACTATTGGTATTCCAAATAAGCTCTGCCTCTTCAGTATTGTCTTCAAAGATTTGGGGTGGATGATGTCTCTCTCCTCTTTGAAAATGCTTGAGAAACCCAAATTCTCCATTTGGATGGTAGATCCGATGAACGTGTCTTATATACAAACAAGGAAACAAAAACAAGTGTTGCCACATTGAACGAGGCAAGAATCTCTACCCCAATGGAAGGGTTTTACGTATTTAGCTTTGGCACAGAAAACATTATACGGTAGTCACTGAGAGGAAAGAGTTGTAAACTTTTGTCCCATCTGGTGATTTTGTGCCATGGGTTAGGAGTTCTTGAATTGTCATCCAATTGTCAAATATCTTTTTGTTTCTTTTCTTCATCATTTTTTTGTGGCTCAGTTCTATGATATTCATTTCCTTCTTGTCCTCAGTCCCTTGTTGTTCCTTTAAGCATTCCAACCGACTTTGCATCATAAACTCGCGCCGCTTTCTCTGCTCCTTGGCCTTCACAATGTGCTGCTTCCGTTCCTCCTTGCTCCAGTAACGGCCCATCTTCATTTCGCTGATGGCATCGTCATCTGTTGTCATGCCGCTGCGCTCCTCTCTGATCTTGATAGCACGCTCTCGTAGCAGCCGGTCCCTGACTGGCCTCTTGGTGATGTAGCGAGTACCGTCACTTCTGACCTTGACTTTCCATTCCATCCTGGGTTCACTCTGGTTTGAAGAGTTCCAGTCTTTACACATGCTCACCAAACTCATCTGGCTCTGCGCATATTCCACTGCGGACTTCTGTTGGATCAGCTGCATGTAGCTCTGGTAGTGCTGGGCATGGGCTGGAATATGGGCATGCCTGTACGGAGAATGCTGATATGAAGACAAAGAGGACCCACCGGCTTTGGGAGCTGGAACTGAGCTTTTGCTTTCTTCGTTAATTTTCCTTTCCTTGATTTCCGATGGCTGGCTAAGGTCAGCATCTTTGGGAGGAGGCGGTTTAGCCAGGCTGGATTCCTGATCTTCTGAACTAGGCAACAACAATTTCAGAGTGCCTTCTGCCCCCTCCCTGCCTTGTAAAGTGAGAGGGTCTGCTGTCCTACCTAGAGAGTTGTTGGGGGAGATGTCCAACGTGAGTGGTGTGCTTCGGCAACTTTCACCAGTGTTGTATGCACTGGAGCTGTCTTTATCTGATTTTTCTGGGAGCTCAGTAATATCCGAGAGCTCATGTCGACGGACATCAATGCTGGTATTGTAGTTGCGGAAGCCACTGTTATGCAGCATCCACGGCTCTCGAAACTGTTCCTTCAATTGCTGCATCTTATGGGCTCGGACAATATTAAGACACTCCAGCTCAATATTACGCAGCTCCTCATTAAGCATCTCTAGCTCCCTATCCACGCTCTCATGGTCACTTTTACTCATATCCAGAGTACTGTTGTGGCAGTACAGGCTGTATGGGATTGTGGATTTGACCTGGCATTTCAGCTCCAGCAGTTCACGAAACCTCTCACACTCATCCACTGAGATGCCAAGGAAGTCTGCATCCGTGCAATCAGCTGAAATAAATGACTCGTTGCTGAACTGCATGTCACCACTGCCCAGCGTGTCCTGGCTATAAGTGAGTTTCTTCTGGCTTCCCAAAGTGTTTGAGGAAGCAACGTGATCATCGGCATTGTTCTCTTGCTCGGAGCTCTCGTCATTCCGAGTGCTGTCGTCTGTACGCCCTACGCCACTGTCTTTTTCGTGTTGGTTGGATAAAATGGTTGCAGTATCTGTGGTACCACCATCCTCTTCATTTTTCTTTTTCTAAAAAGAAAATTAAGAACAGGGAAGTTTATTAAAAAAAACCCAAAACTAATATGCAAACTATGGGTTTCTTTCTTTCTTTCTTTCTTTTTTTTTTTTAGCCTAATCGTTATGTATGGAATGGGCCACTGTTTATTAAGTTCTTCTGGTAGGGAAGATTGATTTGGCCTACCTTCCAATAGTGGAATGCCAACTACAAAAAGACAATTCTTGGGCAGCGAAAAATTAAATTATTTTAGTATAAGACATAACAGAACTTGTTCATTTTACAAATGCAATCTCAAACTCAGTGATGCAAAGCCAAGGTTTAGCTTGTATCATAGACTTTATTTATCACAGTATTTCTGGTCTTTGCTCAGATATTTTTTAGAAAATTAAAATGAAAACGGTAGCTACAAGCCAGTGTTTTCTATAGAAAGGTATTCACCTAATCTGAAAGGAATTTAAAACGTTGAGTTGATGGAGAAGATCAATAGAACTCGTGGTGGTTGGGTGATCAGTACCCACAACTTACTTTTGGTACAATGGTGACAGGTTACATGCACCATATAATATATGCTGTATACCTGCAGCCTGAAGTTTGACTAAGTTCCCACAACACGCTCTCCATATTTTCAATATCCTCATCAGACGTTTGGCCTAACAATGTTTTTTACCTGCTGTAGCATATTGGCAGTAAACTGCATTGCTTGGTGGTGCTGTTCCTCCAGCATGTCCATATGTAAGTCATCCAGAAAATCATTTCTGTCATCATCCATCCATCCCTCATCTAGCTGTAAAGAAAATAAACCAAACAGGGTTATTAGGTACATAAATTTAAAAATATTATAAATTTTAAAAAAAGTAAGTTTCCCCTGCCCAAACATATCCAACTGTAGAGGGCAGTGCTCATCTACATTACCTAGCTGTACTACATAAAATTTAGCAATGGCCCGTTGGGAAACTTTATGCATTATTATCTTGCCACAGAAGTCCTGCTAAGTTTCTTCCATGCTGTGAATCCCAAGTGCAGAATGTAAGCCTATGTATTGCTGTCATCCCGGTTTAGAACTGTAAATAATTCTTCACAAAGTCCCTCTCTCAAATTTCATCATCCCCATCATCCCATTAATTCCTAGAAATAAATTTATTACTGGTACAAAAAAAATTCAGATAGTTTCTGACATGGACATGTGCAGCAATAATATAGTGTTACTACCAATTGGGACGGAGATAGGACTGCATCAGTTCAGTAATTATGCTTTGCAAACTATGTTCAGTAAGCCTTTGGAGGTGGTAGAAGAAGCTTCTGGCCATGTACAAAATCATACCTTTCAAATCATATATTATACCACCTCACCCCAATGGTATCAGCCCACCCCATTTGATCCCACAGAAGGGGCATGCTACAGGGCCCTGTTGGTCAAAGAGTTTTGACTGGTGGGGGTCTAGAAGGCGAGCCTTTTCTACCATGGCCCTTGCTCTTTGGAACATCTTGGTACCTGAGATAAAATCTGCCCCACCTTTCTGGCCTTCTGGCAGGGCATTAAAACCTGGGTCTGCCAGTTGGCTTGGGATCCTTATGGGGGTACCTGGCAGACTAACAGAGAAGATGTCACCACCGTATCAAATCTTGCCTTTTGCTTCATATTTCTGTACCTAATGTTTTAACAGTTTTAAATACTTTACATTTATGATTTTAATTGTAAGTCACCCAGAGTTATTATGCAGTGAGATGGGTGGCATATTAATTTAATAAGTAATTAATAAATAAATGTCATTATCATGTCTTGATGAGATTAACCACTGCCTATCGATCCTACTGAGACAAAAAGAGCTACAGCAGATGTAAAATATTAACTCTATTGTCAAATAACTTTGCTTCTCCCTGTCTACTTATTTTATAAATAATAACAAAAATTCTTCATGCCTTCACATTTTTTGCATTAACTCTTTAGTCTTCCATTTCCTAGCCCCAGGATCTTTAAAAATCATTTCACTTTATATGTCTTTAACTATGTGCTGCCATTTCTGCAAATCATTTCTTTGTCGCACTAGTTTCTATCTTGGCTATCCTGTCAGGTGGGTAATACTCGAATGTCTCATATATATTGTTTGACTGATTAATTTATTAATCGATGATATCAACTTGGTGCTGGCTCTTAGTGTCCACAAAGATAGACCTTTTCCAGGCTGACTGTCCCTTGGCATATGGCCATCGAGCTTTTCCAAGGGTCCACACACATCTAGCTGTATAGGAATTGGCTTAATATATTGATACATTAAACAATATTTTTTTAATATCTTGATCAACTTCCATCATCAGAAGAGATTTTTTTTACTGTAAAACATAGATAACATCACATCAGTAACTGAAATATTGGAGAATACCTGGAGAATTTCTGGTCTTGCTATGAGTAAGGAGACATTCTTGCTTTCTTCACTGGTCAAAAGAGCTACAGCTTCTTCTCGATTCTGTATCTCAATTCCATTAATCTGATGAGAGAGAGAGAAAAAAAAAACTTCTGTCACCCTCTCCAATCACTTAGAAAGTGCAGCAAAGCATGTTTTTAGAAAAACCTGCTGCTATATGGATATTTTTGACAGATATATTACTCTGATTGTAGACATTTATACAGCCTAAGGCATTTAATTTATCAGAACAACCTGCATCTTCATGAAACAAATAGAACTATCTGAGCTCAATTCTGCATTCCCCCAAACCACTGATTAAGTATTGCTTTTCATCTTCTTTCTGAATCTCTAAAATGGAAAGAATTTACCTCACACCCACTTCCTATATTTTTCTTTGGTTCTCCAAAAGAATCAAGCAGCTACAGTGTTTAATGTTTTTTTTTTTAGGAGCATCTTAACATGGAACGAGCTGATTTTCCATGTCAAGGAAAAATCTAGTTTTAAAACTTTGTGCTGGAAAGATAAATACATCTTCTTGCCACATAAACTTTATTGCATCAAAAAGTAATGTGACATTTGGGATTCACGGGACTGTTGTGAGGCTGAATAAAATAAGGATTATAAATCTCTATGCCTGCTAAAAGTGCTATATGATGGCAAATTCAATAACATTACACCAGTGTTAAGAGACTGTTGGATTATCCCCTGAGGTAGTTTTTCACAAACATAATGCTGTCAAGTAACACTTTGCCTTTCATGGTTGATCTATGAGAGTAAATACAACTGCATTTGGCCTAAAACGGTTCGCATCTGCCCTTTCACCAGGAGACTGTTTTGGTGGGATTTCTCCCGGGGAACTTTCAAAATATGATTGGTAAAATCTAGACTGGGGAAGCTGGAAAAAAAAATCCCAGAAGGCAGCAATGGCAAACCACTTCTGCCAAGAAAATTACATGCACTGGCCCATGAAGTTGCCAGAAGTGCTGTTCATCTCAAATGAAACTTTAACTTTAGTGGTGTACAAAATCAGAATGTAAAGGACTGTATAATCCCTCAAAACCTGGTTCTTCTTCCAGCAGGATTTGGAATCCCAGGAAAATAAGACACCTTCACATAGCCGCATTGTTTGTAGGATGCTGGTCCATTCTCCCATCGCCTTATTTTTATCTGTTTTTAAATTGTTTACACTGTTCCTTTATACGTGATTGTTTTATTATACGCCACCCAGATCAGAGTCATATCTGTGATATGGCCTCATATATAAATTTGATACATAAATAAATACAAAAGTTAATGTACGGTTTCACCTAATAAGGAAGATGTTTGGATTAGAAAGTCAGTCAGGGTATCTCATTGTGTAATTTTGACCTAGTGCCTCTCTCTCAATAGGTTTACTTCTGTGGGCAGTATTGGAGAAAGGAATATTATACATATGGCTTTCAGCTACTGGAGGAAAGATAAATATAACTATAAGCAATAAATGAATAAATATTCTGAGAGCTCACTTGAATTATGCGATCACCCTCTCTGATACGGCCATCCTTTGCAGCAATGCTGTTGGGATCAATCTATAAAATAACAGAAAGCAGCTATTCAACTGTATTCCCATCCACCCAGCATGTTTTTAACAATTAACAAATATTTATTCCCCTGCCTCAGGGTAATGTAGTTTTTAAACTGGGTTTAATAAATTTTAAGTGCAGCAATTGCTGATTTCCCAGACTGTATTGGTTTATAAGTCTACCTTGGTAGGTAGAATTTACTCATGGATCTTATAGATCAGGTCAGGCACTCCTATTTAATCACGCACTGTATCTTAAGTAGGCATCTACCTGCCTGATAAAATCGAGCAGAGGGAATACTATTTGTGTCCTCTTGGACCTTCTCAGTTGTCCCTTCTAGGGAAAACAACCCCCCCCCAGCATTCAAACAATCCCCTCTTTCTTGGCCTTAAGCAATATAAAAGCCAGTTTTCATTTAGCAATGAAAACTCTTCTGTTCCATCAACCATTGGAGTTGGTCCATTTTAACTCCTTCTCCTAAGAAGGAATTGATATTTTTCTTCTGAATATGTTTCACAGTTTTATGTAGTCATACTGCATTATTATTATTAGAAGTAGAAAAACACTTGAGTGTTGTCTTGTATTCTTGTATTCATAAATAAGCCATCCATATTTAAAACACATACATACACATGGAGAGGGAGAGAGGGGGGGAGGGAGGGAGAGAGAGAGAGAGAGAGAGAGAGAGAGAGAGAGAGAGAGAGAGAGAGAGAGAGAGAGAGAGAGAGAGAGAGAGAGAGGGAGGGGGGGGGAGGAGGGGGAGGAGGAATGGAATGGAACAGAATGGAATGGAAATCAGCAAGGTTTCTCTTCCCCACCCCCATTTGCGAGAGAGAGAGAGAGAGAGAGAGAGAGAGAGAGAGAGGGAGGGAGAGGGGGGAGGGAGGGAGGGAGGACATCAATTGAATGGGGCTTTCAGGCACCTGGAAAATATATTGATTTGTTGGCACATTTTTGTTTATTGAACTTATTTGTAAAATAGTTGCATTCAGCATTAGCAGTGCTTAACGTGTCTATTTTTGTTAATACTTCTAACAAAACTGAAGTGTTGTTAGGGTACTCTAACAATAGAATTCTAACTAAAACATCTCCTCACAAAGCAACTGAAAATTTCAACCACACTTCATCTATTCTTCCTGAATCTTTGCAGACAGAAAAACCAATGCGTAAACTTTATGTGCTCCTACATCTAAGTACCGTAAATATATTATATCCTTGTATTTCATTAGACTTCAATGCTTAAAATTGCACAGCCATCCTAATGCTACTATGCAAACTTGCTAACTTAGAATGACATTTCATGCATTTCATGAGGTGGGGTTTAGAGAAATGTTTATTACTGGTTAAGGTCCCACAAGACTCTGGATCTTTTTTTGTGCAACAGACTAACAGGCAACCATTACAAATTAATTGTGGCATTCTGAAATCAATAGGGCTTAACTTAGTTAATCTCATTATTTTCATATTAACCCATCTCACTTGAAACAAAAATACTTTTTAGTTGTGACAGTTGATACATTCAATTACAAAGTCATCAAGGAATCAAGCAATTCATGAGTGGGTCTCACAAGTGCAGGAATCTGGTGTGTTCAACAAGAACAAATCAATTATTTATTTCCATAATTAAAGTTAATAAAATCAGAAGGAAATGACAGAATATAAGCAGCAATAAAAAAACACCCATATCCATGTTGGTGATTTTGGAAACAACTTTAGGAAGCCTATAAAGAAAGCATCCCACAATAGAAATCAACTCTGATAAGGCACAACTTGCCTATTTAATTCCTGATTGAAAAATAACAACAAATAAGTCTTATAACGAAGACTTGAATGGATACTTGAGCCTTCAGCTAGGACTTTTGTGGATATCCTTCTAAAACTAAGTGTGGAACTTTAATTAAAATTCATCTATGAATGGGGAGTATAAACACTAGCGCACCAGATGATTTAAAAAAAATGATATACCAATTCTCCTTCGGGGTTACATAAAGAAATGAAACTGATATAACAAAAGAAAACTCTATTGCAGCTACAGTCAAAAGACTCATGCTGTTTAAGGAAATTTCATCTCACCTCACTGATATAAATACCAATATCATCTTCATCATCAGTTCTGTAGCAGACAGTAAGACCAAATTTGTCCTGGCTGTTTACTCGATGTAGATCCACTTCCTAGAGCAAAAGGACAAAACAAGGTAAAATGTCAGTTTTGTTCTTCAGACTAAGTAACAACATTTTGCTTATTGTTTCTTTTTCAGTGCTTAAAATGACTGCATTAAATTAATTTACTGTCCTAGAAGTGATTATGGACATACAGTCAATACTGAAAGCAATTGTGAACCTTCATCAATATTAAGTCATTTTGAAAATACACTCTTTTATTGATAATCTGGAAGAAAAATGGTCTGTCTCTTATGGTGTGTCAACCCCTGAAAAGCTAAGAGTTCAGCTAAAAGACAAGAGAGTTTCTAAAACTTCTAATTTTAGTGCTGCCACTGTGTGTATACAGAAGATCCCCTGATATAAAAATTGGAACTGGTTTCTCTTCAGAACATGTAAATCTTTTGGCTTTAATAAAGATTTCATGAGCATAATTAAATTATTGAATGAATAATGAATGCTAGATGCATTTTTCCTTGGGATGCATCTATTAGTATATTTCTTTGATGATGTATGAATTATAACTCTGGCAGATTGTGATCCAAAGGCTTTAATCCTCGAATCATCCAACATCATTTAAATACCCTAGCGAAAGTCTGAGCCATAAACCAAGCCCATTATTAAATAATTTCATAGCAACTCCTAAGAATATTATCTGAGTTAACTTTGAAATGCAATAACAACTTGGGCTACTGCTCTGCACAATTTCCTATTTTTGTATAGTTCGGATTCCAAAAAAACACAAAATAACAGCCTGTTGGAAAAAAAGATTGGAAGCTTCACAGAAAAAGTGCTGAACAGATGATGTACAAGATAGATAATATGTGGGTTTTTTTTTTCATTTAACAACAAAAAATAGTTGTAGAAAAAGATAGAATTAAGTTTTGAACTTTTGTGTCAGTGTGAGCTTATGCTTTTCCCCTGCATTGTGTTTGAGAGCATATCTTCACTGGGAATATAGGGTATGCTGTACTGATTCTTTGCTGGGTCTTATGATCAGGAGAGAAGAAGCTAGTAGCATTCTGAACCCTTGCCTTTCCTATAGGAATGCTTTGAGAAAAATTTTCCTGGATTTTTTTTCCTCTCCAGTGGCCCAAACCAGAGCTACTCCATCTTCCTCTATTTTTCTTTTGCTGGCTTCTCTCCTCATCCAGATTTGCTCTGGTTCTGTTGTGTCTTCTAATATGTAGGCCAAAAGAACCTTGACTCTCTTTTCAAAGTCTATTTTCAACATTCTGTTCCACTGGAAGAATAAACAAGGTAGGGAAAGTTGTAGAACACAACTTCTACAATTCTTCCCAACCTATTTAGTAGACATGACCATAGGAAGCATATATTTTTTATTCTGTGTAACCAAATAACATGTGGGCATCTGTGTGTGCACTTTCTCACTGGGGACCATGACTCATTGCTGGTGTATGTTTGGGTAATCATTATCATAGAATAATAGAGTGGGAAGGGACCTTGGAGATCTTCTAGTCCAACCCCCTGTTCAAGCAAGAGACCCTATTCCATTCCAGACAAGTGGTTGTCCAGTCTCTTCTTAAAAGCCTCCAGTGATGTAGCATCCATAACTTCTAGAGGCAAGCTGTTTCACTGGTTAATTGTTCTCACTGTTAGGAAATTTCTCCTTCATTCCAGGTTGCTTCTCTCCTTGATTAGTTTCCATCCATTGTTTCTTGTATTGCCTTCTGGTGCTTTGGAAAATCGGTTGACCCCTATTTTTTGTGGCAGCCCCTCAAATATTGGAACACTACTATCATGTCATCCCTAATCCTTCTTTAGTTAAATTGCAAAGCTCTGAACTTTAAGAGCAAGGATTGAATTAATACAACTCATTATCAGTTATGAAATCTACAGGGCTTCATTTCATGTGCTATTATTTAAAGATGTATTTATTTGTTTATCCCAAAGATGCTTTTCCAAAAGGCAATGGGACTTTCTTAGCAATAGCAATAGCACTTAGACTTATATACCGCTTTACAGTGCTTTACAGCCCTCTCTAAGCGGTTCACAGAGTCAGCATATTGCCCCCAACAATCTGGGTCCTCATTTTACCCACCTCGGAAGGATGGAAGGCTGAGTCAACCTTGAGCCGCTGAGATTTGAACTGCCGAACTGCAGCTAGCAGTCAGCTGAAGTAGCCTGCAGTACTGCACTTTAACCACTGCGCCACCTTGGCTCTTCTTGGTTTTTTCCTTGAAAACATCTTGCTTCTTATCCAAGAAGCTTCTTCAGTTCACTTTTTCTTGGATGAGAAGCAAAACCTTTTCAAGGAAAAAAAAATAAGAAAATCCAATTGCCTTTTGGAAAAGCATCTTTGGGACAAACATGACCTGGATGATTAAGAATCTCCACAGACGTTTATTTATTTAATATACTTACATACCACTGAATCTGCCAGAGATTCCCAATAGATTATAATTATCAATTAAAACTAAAACATCCATAGTATAGAAAACACAAAAAATCCACACAAGTTAAATACTTAAGTTAGTTTATTTTATTTATTATTAAACTTATATATTGCCCATCTTGCCAAAGGTTAATCTTACATTTAAAATTAAATTTAAACATAATTCTATAGTTCGATGGAGCTACTATTGTTCAATCCAAAATAATAGCATAATAGCAGCAATAATGATCAAGACAAGATATTAATTACCAACTGCTCTCTGGAAGAAGGTTAATTATGATAATAATCATTAGATTTCTCATAATTTTAGGTAATAAATTAAGGAAGGGGGCAATTTAATTTTTAAAGGGAGGTTATTCCAAACAATTGAGGTCCTAACCAAAAAAATGCCTTTGCCATTGGACACCCTCCTATCACTGAGGTGGGGAGCAACCAACATCTTCTCCTGGATAATTTATAGGGCAGGTCAGTTTAATATCCCAATTATCCAACTTTATGCTCCAACCACTGATGCAGAAAAGCAGGAGGCTGTGGAGAGTTATGGCCAAGTTCAATTTCAAACTGACAAAACAGTAAAGCAAGTTGCGCTGCTTATTGTTTGTAATGGCATGCCAATATTAATGAGAAAAACATATCTGCAATTTATGACCTAGGAAAGAGAAATCAACTTCTTTTGACTTCACTGCGAAACCATTCTCCTAGGAACCAGAATGATTCCTACTTATACGGACATTATCATATGGAGTACACAGAAATTGAATTGACTACTGTATTAATATAAGGAGAACTCGTTTATAACAGCAAATGCATAGCTGACTGTGGAATTGATCACAGACCACTCATGTATAAACGCAAAGTCCAGCTAAAGCCAAGAACAAAGCCAACCAATTCCAATGATATAATCTTGAGAGCATAGACCATTTTTAAGGAAAACATCAGGAATCACTTTGAAATCCTAAACCTTAATAGCAGATAACCACAGAAACTATAGAATGAAATCAAAGAGGAAAGGATTAAATCCTTCCATTCCCCACCATCCAGTCAGAGCTGAAGCAGCTTCTTGGATGAGAAGCGAAACACCTTCAAAGAAAAACTAGAAAATCCAGTTGCCTCTTGAAAAAGCACCTTTGGGACAACCATGACCTGGATGACTGAGAATCTCCACAGACAGAAAGAGAGAGTATGAATGCAAGAGCAGGGAGGACAGCTCTCTATTTTCAACCTTTGAATAACTTCCACTCTGTGATTTCATATTTTTATATCCTTGTTAATTTAATTGTTTGCCCCATTTAATCCTATTCTATTCAAATATACCTCATGGTTTCATTCTGATTGGATAGTTTCTATCTACTCAACATTTATTTAAATGCTGCAATTTTATACAGTAATTACATATATCAATTTAACTTCCAAGTTTCTTGTTTTCCACAATTTTGTTTTTGTCAAAAGAAACTGCAGTTGCTAACTATATGTTGAATTGAACTCAGAAGTCCCACTGAGTGGGAAACATTGTTTTTTCAAACATCCTAATATCACTGATCACTAAATGGTGGAGTGCATGGAATTCCAGCCCTTATTATTTATTTTTTCAGGTAGCATACAAATTAATAAATCAGATCAAATCAAATAGCACCGCTCATAAATTTACTGCTTAGAACTGCAATTAAGCGATATTTATTTGAGGATTATTTGAAAGAGCAAGAAATGAAAAGACAAGTCGTACAGATGCATGATAATGGTCTTGAAAACTATTTACACATTCCTACATGTGGGAAAAACACACCCACAGTATTCAGATCAAGAATGCTCATTTTCCTTCCTGGTATTAATGCATTATAAGATCTAATAACATAATAGTCTGCCAAGCAAGAACCTCTCCATTTCAACCTGCTATGTCATTCACTGGGGAAAGACAATAAAACTCACTGACATGAATAATTTATTGGCATGTCGAGATGACAGCTGCCACGATAAGCAACCTCTTGTTATTTACTTGTCAACATGTGTAATTTGTCTTGAAAAAAAACAGAGCAGTAAATGTCAGTGACATTTGAGGTGGTATTTAAATGATTTTCAATCAATAGGTGTGATTGTGAATGGCTCCACATTCTCTCCTCATGCTTTCTTTTGCTACAGAAAGGTTGATTGAACCGTATAATGGAAGAATTTTCCATATTTCTAAATCTTTGCCATTATTTTTAGCAAAGGGATTGAGGAATGCTGTTTAGATGTTACATACCAAAAGGAATGTAAGTTTTTATTTATTTATTTCCTGCCTTTATTATTTTTATAAACACCTCAAAGGTGGTGAACATACCTAATATTCCTCCCTCTTCCTATATCCTCCATAAGAATAGAGGAAGATAGGCTCACTTTTAGAGTGACTGGCTCAAAGTAACCCAGCTGCCTTTCATGCCTAAGGCACTAAGGTAGTGCCTTAACAGTCTCCTGTTTCTAGCCTCATGCTTTAACCACTATATCAAATCAGGCTTTATTTAACTAATGTTCAGGAAAGGTAGATGCCTCCCACTTCAAGGTTTATTTTCTTATATGCATATTTATGCCATCTATAATGGTATAAGACATAAAAAATCCATTTAAACTAACAAATGTAACAGATTGATAAATAATTTGTTCTATATGTATGTATAATCAATAGGAATGAATATTTGTAGCTTAGGGTTGAACTGTGGAGTCCTTGGTGTCTCTGAACTTATGGTAGTTTTGTTTGCTTGCAGACATTTCATTACTCAGGTAGGTAACACTTTCTATCCACTGAAGATGGTACTCAGTTGAATAATGAAACGTCTTAGAAACAACCATGTTTAGAGTGGAATGGGACAACACGCTGCAGCCAACTCAACCTGGTCAACTCACCACGGCGATC
The DNA here is from genome assembly GCA_003457575.1 of Thermophis baileyi. NCBI lineage: Eukaryota > Metazoa > Chordata > Lepidosauria > Squamata > Dipsadidae > Thermophis > Thermophis baileyi. Next base: position 1,897,756 of record QLTV01003186.1, read on the forward strand.
TTGCAGCGGGACAACTTACCATGGCCAACTTGCCATGGGACAACTCATCACAGGACAATTCAACAATTCAATTTAATTATTTAAAATAATTAAAACATTAATTTTTTGTCATTCAGATTTCATTTTGTTTCTCCTTTGGCGTCCTTTCTTTAATGATTCTATTCCACCATTTCTTCGATATTAGTGTAACTCTTGTCCTGTGGTGAGTAAGCGGTGATGAGTTGGCCATGGCGAGTTGGCTGTGGCAAATTGGCCATGGCGAGTTCTCCTAGACCCATTCAGAGAGCTCCAAGGACACCACAGTATGTTTATTCACTGTGCATTATGTACTGTGATATATCACAGTAGCCTTTCTCATCAAGTGTTCCATGAGATGTTGTTAGGGAGATCATGATTAGGAAAAACAAAACATATTTTGTTTGAGTACTAGCCACGCAAGGCTAGTACTCACAGTGGTGTGAATTTTTATGTGCCACAACTCAGCTGCCAGCCTGCCACTTTTCTGATGTTATAAACATTGTAAAACTTGGACACATAAGGTAAACATAAATTGTGAAGAATTTTTGCAACGTTTATGCAGAGATTCCCCAAGATCTGGAAATTATTTCAAGGATTCCTCCGAAGGAAAAAGATTGAGAAAAGCTATACTCAAGAATGGAATGTACAGCTAAGACATGTACAATGTGATTTATGCAGAAATCCTGGTGCAAACATTCTGGATTGGAGAAAATATATGAAGTACATACGCTATTTTTGAAATGTTCATTTTCTCCTAAGTTTAACCTATCCTTAGGTTAAAAATTGATGAAGAGGGGACAAAAGCTATCCAAACACTGTAAGATCAAGTTCAGGAAAGGCTTTTTCCACTGAAAGAAATGGGAAAGGAAGTCAATGTAATATACATGGGACTCCTATAAAAACTAGTGGTTGCTTGGTAGAGGCAAAGGTTCAAAAATACACAGGGCTATCATTAAAAAACTTAATTGTCAGTTCTTTGGTTTGCTCTATTTATGTTATCTGGAATATCACATTCACACTGATGATCACACTAATGTGAATTAACTTATGGAATGTGTTTTAGGCCTGAGACCAAGTTTCATATTTCAGATGTTAATGGTTTGGATATTTTCATACTCCTGTATCTCAGCTGATCACTTGTTCTTTTCAGTATGACGTAAGTTCAGCCCACATCACTTCCTCATTCCCTGCTATGCACTTTTGATTGACGATGCTGGGGGTAAATCATCAAAATAAAATTTAAAAAGGTATCTGAAGAAGTGGTGCTTGGACAAAAAGAGCTTAGACAAGAAAGAAAAAATCGCCTTCAGGACAAATTCTGAACAGGTGTTTAATATCTGGATTTTTATGAATAATTATATGCAGATTTACCCTTGAGTACAATTGCTTCAGCTCTAGTTAGAAGCAGAAATAACTGGGATTTGATGCTTCTCTAAATATGATAATTTGGTGTACAGAGAAAGAATAACAGCTGTTTCCTAGTTGTTTGCATTTCAGAAAAGTTATAATCTAATCATAAACCTTCAAGAGTTGATGGTTATCAATGCTACTAATGTAAAGCAAATTATTCTCTTTCTTTTAAGCAAAACACCATCTAGATTTTCCAGTTATTTCCTGAAATAAAGCCCATAGAGTAAAAGTGAAATAGAATAAAATTAAAATCTAGTTTTCAAGGAGCCCATTTATAATGACTTTGGAATGCAGATATGATTGCAGTTTAAGTAAGCTCTGTTGTATTATATTGTGGTTTTGTGGGTTTTTATATTTATTCTTTATTTCTGTTCTATGCTTTTAATCCTTGTTAGCTACCCTGTATTACAATTCATACATTTGGCAGCCATACAGATAGTGAATTAAATAAATATCCAGAGGAGTATGGGGGGAGGGAAGTAAATCATATTTGGCTTTCGGTCCCCCCCACCAACTCTGCAGCAAGGATAAAAAAAGGGTAAATCTCATTCCTTTAATGGAGCCATATGGTTACCGTCCATCAAGTGAACAAAACAATTTGATATGATAAAGTGGAGGATTTATTCTATTGCATATTTTGACATGAAGAATTTAGCTCTGAGCCAGAAATCCTCCTTTGCACACTAAAAAGCCTAGAAAAGACTTTTTTATGAAATGTTCCTAGCTGAGAATAAAGGGATTGGTAGTCTAATATCTATAAAAAACATATTCAAGAAAGAATAACATAGATTAATGGCATGGCACTGTATAAAACAGCTTCCTAGACTGCATTTTTAGACTACAATAGAAACTTTTGTAGGCTCACTGGAATGACTGGAAAATGTACACTAGAAGGAATATGTTTTTTGGGGGGCGATTGGTATTTTCTAAAGATTGAACGTTGGTTCCTACCTGATACGTTCCTTTTTGGTCCTTGGTAGGAGTAGTCACGTGTGGTTAATCTTCCATCTGCCTGGAGACTGAGATTGTTTCAATTTTGGCTGGCCACTCCCCTTCGCTCGCCTGGGAAGTCCAGTTTTTGCAACGAAGAAGGCCAAGGAAAGTACCTGAAAAAGAGAAGTCACCACCCCGGAACTGGGCCCAGACCTGTACAACGGGCGGGAGTGACTACTCCTACCAAGGACCGAAAAGGAACGTATCAGGTAGGAACCAACGTTCATTTTCTGGTCCACATGGTAGGAGTAGTCACGTGTGGGACATACCCAAGCTAAGTCCCCAGGAGGCAGGGAACTGAAGGGCCCATAGTGGCAGGGGTGGTAACTACACTTTGCAGGACCCTCCGTCCGAAGGACGCTTCAGCCAAAGCATATTGATCGATCTTATAATGGCGAACGAAGGGCGAAGGAGAAGACCAGGGGGCAGCCCTACAAATGTCCAAAATCGAGGCCTGGGTGGACCAGGCAGCTGAGGTGGCAGCGCTCCTAGGGGAATGGGCTGTAACGTGACCGGGAACCGAAACAGCCCGCAGATTATAAGCGGTCGTAATGCAAGCCTTCAGCCAGCGGCCTATGGTGGCGGACGACACCTTCCTCCCCAAGGAGGATGGCAGGAAGGAAACAAAAAGCGCCTCTGACCGCCTGAAAGGTTTGGTGCGTTTGATGTACCTGCGGAGGGCCCTCCTAACATCCAAGGTATGCCAACGTCTCTCCCGGGGGGGCGAAGCCCCAGGACAGAAGTC
>QLTV01003186.1:1903795-1927575 GCA_003457575.1 Thermophis baileyi
CTCCTGCACAATCTAGTTTTTTGTCAACACTAGCCAGGGAACCTGGACTGGCCCATTGCCGCTGTATGACATCCAAAAATAATTGGGGGGATGGCAAGGTTAGCTCGGCAATTGATGGCTCGGAAAAGAGAGATTCGGGCGCACCCTGTTGAGGGATAGATTCCGTAGGCTCGGGCGGGAGCCCCATATTAGCCGCGGCCCTAGCCTTGTAGAGGAGTGGTTTGAAAAGAGGGAGGCGGAAGAGGCCAGTAAAGGCCGGCTTGTCCTGGGTGACACCCTCATCGTCAGAAAACTCTTGCTCGTCAGCCACTCCTTCTTCCTCCTCCTCCCCCCGTACGGATCCCTCACTTTGACATGAGCGATGAGAGGGAGGTGTGGCGGCTGTCTGAACTAGATGTCTAGACCCCGGGGAGGACCCTTGATGAGGCTGGGATTGAAGACTGGCCTGGTGGGAAAAACCCGAGGCTAGGCCCTGTGACACTGCCTGGACAATAATCTCCTTAAGATCCTGGAGCAAAATGGGCCCCTGGTCTTCCCCCGAGCGGAGCCCCGCTGAGGTAGGGGTGAACGTGGCCTCTGGGGGAGGACCCCCCAAAGAGCAAGTAGGCTGCATGGCCGCTCCAGATCTGCAGGCTAAGGAGAGAAAATGCTCCTCACTATAAGGCGGGTTAGGAGGTACCGCCTCCTGAGGTCCCTCAGGAAGCCAGCCCAAATGCCTCTCCCCAAAAGATTGGGGTGAGAGTTCCGGAAGAGGGGAATCCTCCACCTCCTCAGAAGCCGCCTCCTCAGAAGGAGGAAGAGAGGGCTCTGGACCTTTAGAAGCTTTGGCGAACTGACGCTCTAGGGCCTTGTGGCGCCGGTCAGCATCCTTGTCCGATGAGGATGATGGTTTAGAGGCCTTGGTCTTGCCAAGTTCCCCTTTTGAGGCGGATTTAGAACCTTTGGGCGCCTTGGACCTGGTCCCCATTATCTCAGCAGCTGCCTGTAATTCTGCCATGGTAAATGCTGATCAGGCTCAGAAGGAACTGCTGGGAGGCACCCAGTGGTGGAGAATCCCACAGTAGGGGAAATTCACCCTTGAAAGGCCTGAAAGGAAAAAAGGCATAACAATATGAGTGGCAGTATTCGAGCTTCTAACACCCCCCCCTTTCCAGGGGTAGAGTCCGGCTGAAACCCCAGTTTTCCAGGCGGTATAAACACTTTATGGGGCAAGAACACTTAAAAACCCCTGTCCAGGCCATGAGATGGCCAGAAGGCATGATCCGGATTCGTAGCCAGGAAAAAAATGGCGACCGGAACAGTGGAACAAAATGGCGGCCACCGGAGCGATGACAAAATGGCGGCCGCGCCACGCGGCTCACCATGCAGCCGGAGAAAATTGAAGCCGGACCATGCGGCTGGAGAAGGACCGCCCACTAGGCTAATGGCCTCAGTGTCGGGGCCGCAAAATCAGGGAGCTTCCCCATGCTTTGGCGCCAGATCCAGCCGAGCCTGCTTGGAGACAGCGATGCAGGCATCGGCAAAAACCTCCCAGCTGATCGGGGGAAGGCTGCACGCCCACGCGCACCGAGAGGAGTGTTGGAAGCTTCCGAGGCTTCGGAGGTTCCCAAAAGAGGGAGAGCCCCCGGAATCAGGCCAAAATCTAATCGGGGGGGTGGCGGTCGCCCCAGCGGACCGGGAAGGACCTGCACAGCGCCCACGGCCCGCGGAGCAGAAGCATGAGCCGGCACGTCGGGATCCCAAGCGGGAAGAACCCGGAAAGCCCTAACAGCAGGAGAAATCCCCGTTGGAGCCGCCACAGCGTAAAACCAGGACGGCTCTTTACTCAATAAACAAGGCAGTCCTGCCCAAAAGAAAAAATCGCTTGCTGCCCCGCTGAAAAGGGAACAAAAGGAAAAAACTTCAATCTGCTTGGAGCTGTTGAGAAAACGTCTCCTTGGCTGACTGAGATTGTAAAAACTGGACTTCCCAGGCGAGCGAAGGGGAGTGGCCAGCCAAAATTGAAACAATCTCAGTCTCCAGGCAGATGGAAGATTAACCACACGTGACTACTCCTACCATGTGGACCGGAAAAGATGCACATTTTAAGAGCCAGAATGACCATTGACATAAGTTTGAGACATAGATTATTATTGTGTTATAGAATTCTTATACAACCAATAATATACAAATATAAAATCCTGAATGTGGAATACAATTGCATAAAATTATCAGTTGCCAATTGGCAACTGATAGGGAAAGCTAATGGCATGAATTTTGATAATGTACAAACACTATTGATTATTAGACAAAGATATAGTAAGGTCTTATAAATTATTATGCCTATAGCTGCCCATAACAGTAAAATTCCAAAATAAAAGATAATAATGAATGAACATCTGTCTGCACAAAGGGAAATTTGTCCTCAGAATTTTATTGAACGTTATTTCAGAGAATCCTTGTTAAGGTCAGTTTTAAACTTTATAAAACAGAGTTGTTCTTTTGAAAATGACACAAAGGATCACTTTTATTGGAAATGAAGTGCTCTCTGGAGGTTGTAAGGTATTGAGTATGTAAGCATCTTTTGTTAATTTTTTTTAAATCTTTTAAATCTTTTAATAAAGACCCTCACAATTGAAAAAAGAATATCCTTGCTGGGCTTATAGTGGTGTTTTCTGCAGCAAAAATTTAAAGCATGGATGATAATGGATACATACGTCAGGAGGTATTAATCTAAAGAGATGAACTCATCTATATTCCCAGGGGGCACATTCTTGGCTTTAGAAAACAACTCTGTGAAGCTGTTAGATGTGCAACAAATACAGTACCTATCTAGTCAGCTCCATGAAACATTGCCACTAGCTTACAGACTGATATCCCCTCTATAACTGGTTTGGTTCTGCAACCCAACAAGACAGACACAGACTTCAGAGGATAATCAGAACTGCAGAAAAAACAATTACTGCCAACCTGCCTTCCATTGAGGACCTGTCTACTGCACGAGTCAAAAAGAGGGCCGTGAAAATATTCACTGACCCCTCGCATCCTGGACATAAATTGTTTCAACTCCTACCCTCAAAACGACTCTATAGAGCACTGCACACCAAGACAACTAGACACAAGAACAGTTTTTCCCCAAACACCATCACTCTGCTAAACAAATAATTCCCTTACCACTGTCAAACTATTCACCAAGGCTGCATTACTATTACTATTAGTCCTCTCATCATTCCTATCACCCATCTCCTCCCACTTATGACTGTATGACTGTAACTTGTTGCTTGTATCCTTACGATTTATATTAATATTGATTGTTTCCTGATTGCTTATTTGTACCCTATGACAATCATTAAGTGTTGTACCTCATGATTCTTGACGAATGTATCTTGTCCTTTTATGTACACTGAGAGCATATGCACCAAAGACAAATTCCTTGTGTGTCCAATCACACTTGGCCAATAAAGAATTCTATTCTATTCTATTCTATCCTGAACAGGCACATAAGAGGTCATAATGGGCCTAATTGCCAGAGTATTTATATAAAATAAACTTGGGTAAAAACCACCCACAATTAGTTTAGTAAAAAAATTACATCACCCAATATATTTAAATGTGCATTGATATTTAGTTGATTCAATTAATTGCTATTTGACTAGTTCCTTCCCTTTTAACCTTATGGAAATGTATCAAGGTCCAGGTTTGGAATGGGAAATTGTTCTAAAGAGGGAGCATCCATGTTACAATCTTTTGGCAAAAAAATATTACAACTATAATTTGTTTCATCTTATTATTATTGTGATTAATCACACAGTCAGCCAAATGTTCAGACTGGATTTGGCATTTTTATCTGCCTATCGAATCCTTCCCAAGGACCTGAGATAGGCATATGTTGATGTTTGATGGTGGATAACTATTATTATTTGGATGCACTGTTTTAATACTGTTCCTAAAGAGAACAATTTTGAGTCTTCATGGATTTGAGCAGCATATAAATCTAAATTAACTATGTTAGTAAGTAGATAGGGTAGATAATGTCAGTGGATTGGTTCTGAGTTGCAAATTCCTTATCTGTGAAGACTCCCTGAAGTATTGAATTGATCTAGGAGTGGACTTGATGTATGAGATTCCCAACTGTCAGACATTTTTACACCATTTGGAATAAGGACATAATCTGGGACATGGGCTTTGATGAAATAAATCCATGAAACTCTTGTGTAATTCTGTGTATCTTTGAGTTTGATACATGACCTGGTGATTTATAACCTGGGTGAGATACAGGAGTGGGCATCTGGGGTTCTCGGTGCCCTTCTTTCTCCTATGGGAATAGGGAGGGCACAGTGTGGGGGGGGAGAGACTCAATGTGGCGTGTTTAGTGAAGAGGCTGGTAAAGTGAACGGATTATCTGAGGGGCTGCATTCCCTCAAAATAATCTAGTAAATTGTAGTTTTGACTATAGTTCTGTACTGTGGTGGTGAAGAGCTTTTGGGATGGGGGTGGCAGGCCAGTGTGGGGGACTGATGAGTGTGAACAGCATTGTAATCCTTCTGGGCAATGAGAGTTATGGTGGAAGTTTGAGAATGCTCTGTACCCAGAATATTTAATACCTCTGAACAAGCTCTCATCCCAAGACCCAAGGTTCTACAGCCTTGGGATTGAGCATCATACTATGTTTGGCCACAACAATAGAAATGAAGTAATAAATAAATAATTTCTAGTTTTCACTAGAAGAAATCTTACTTGGATAAAATTAGGCACTCTTAATAAATTACTCACAGATCAGATCCAGAGTACCAAATATCTTCCTGACCCTCTGCTCTTAGTTAATATTTTGAATCTTGCTTATAATAACCAAAAATTGTAGCAGGAGCTGAAGATACAAATGGCAGTAAGGAAAGCATGGATGGCAATACTTAAGAAATGGCTTCAATATCTAACTCCTTGTGACCCTAGAGTCCCACAAAGTCAGCTCCTTATTGTCTGAATCGTGTTTCTCTAAGTAATTTCAGAAGCTTTTGATATGCCCTGCCTCCTTAAAAACTAATATAAGGTGCAATATTAAAACGTCCAGGAGCACACAGCTCTTTTTGAATGGAAACGAGGGTTACCATCTGAGATATATTGGTAGGGAATAGAGCCGAGGTGGCGCAGTGGTTAGAGTGCAGTACTGCAGGCTACTTCAGCTGACTGCTAGCTGCAGTTCAGCGGTTCAAATCTCACCGGCTCAAGGTTGACTCAGCCTTCCATCCTTCCGAGGTGGGTAAAATGAGGACCCAGATTGTTGGGGGCAATATGCTGACTCTGTGAACCGCTTAGAGAGGGCTGTAAAGCACTGTAAAGCGGTATATAAGTCTAAGTGCTATAGTGCTATAGATCTCACAGAAAAGTTACTTCAGAGCAATCATACACAAGATTTGGCAATGATGACTTCCGATGAGACGTTCTCTGAGGATGGGCTCCAGCATGAGTCCAAAAGCTTGGAAGACTAAACCTTTGGTCCTGGTGCCCGACCCAGATTGGATCCTGCAATATTATTTTGGGACACGTATATTTGACCCCATTCATACATGCACTTTTACTACTCTTATATTCTTTTTTCCGGTCCTGGCTTTTTAAATGAATAATGTTCTATACATGAAGCTAAAAATACATGTTCTAGGGTTTATTTCCAGTAAAGCAGAATCAAGCCTTGTTTAGCTGCTATTTGCTATCATGGTATCTCTTAGTAAGTTATCAAAAAGTGACTGGAAACAATCCTTAAGCATTACTTACTGCCCTTTGTTTCCCCAAATCCATCACAAGCTGCCCTGTATTTTGATACTTCCCAACTAACTTGTAGTCATGCTACGTTTCATAGAAAAGAGTACTATCGTTTATATTTTTTTCTGACTTTGGTCATTTTGAATGAAGTTTCAAAATAAGAGATCTCAATACATATTGCCACGGTGTTACCGTGTTTTCCTGAAAATAAGACCCTGTCTTATATTTTTTTGAACCCTGAAATAAGCGCTTGGCCTTATTGCCATGCACTCAAAAGCCTGATTGGGCTTATTATCAGGGGATGTCTTATTTTGGGGGAAACAGGGTATTTGTGCCTGCTTTTTTTAAAGATTAAGTTCTACTTTTTGAGACCAGTGATAGAATATCTTGCTGAATTCCCAGCAACTCTGGAAATCGGACTTCAGTTTTCAATCCAGAGCTGTGCTTGCTGCTCTTGTCTTTAATGGACAGTTCTTGGCAGTTACTCAATACTTGTGACTGCTATCAGCTTGTACAGATTGGTAGGCGATTCTAGTGCATTTCACTGCATTCTAGCAGGAGCGATAGTCATTTACACAGGGGACTTGTTGACAATATCTGTTAAGTCATTAATTGTGAATTAGGAAGGCCATAAAAGCCCAGATGATGGACTGGAAGTCAGAGGATGTTTTATGGAGCAATGAGCCCAGGTGGTTTGGTTTGATATTTTACATTCTTTTCAACATTCCTGCCTAAGTCGATGAAGCAAGTGGCCCGGTGGTCTATTTGAGACAAATTAGTCAATAAGCAAACAATGTGGTTAGAACTGCCTGAGCATTTTTAACACTCTGACTCTTTCCATTGATCTTGGTCTCCTGGGTTTAGAAAGATTCTCTTTAAATGAGAAACTCCCTTTAATCAGCAAACCTATCCATGATATTTAGTTGGTCACATTAGAGGGCTTAAAAAAATAGAAACTTAAGAACTTTCCTGAAGTAAAATGCTATGAATTGAATTAAACTAAGTAATATGCGTTAGACAAAGGGTCAGTCGGGAAAGTAGCTGCTTATTTATCTTGTTCTGCAGCTGTATAATGGCAATAGCAATTTGTTGCACAGTTGCTAGATCTGGAAATCGGAAGTATAGCTGGAGGATGCCTGAGTAGAGCTCCTGGCAAAATGTTCTGGTACCAATAGAAGAAAATATTTGTAGCTCAAGGTTCAACTGTGGAGTCCTTGGTGTTCTTCAAGCTTGGTGGTTTTCTTGCAGAAGTCCAAGGCAGACAAAGCTTTGTGGTTTTCTTGCAGACATTTCCTTACCACACTAGAATGAAGTGTTAGAAATGAGTGGGGTTTGCTCTTATTGTTCTATAGTAGTGGTGTGCACTTGTCAGTGTTGGTGGGAGTGTTCTTGATGGTTCCTTGATTAGGCTGCTGGTTAGCTTGTGTGTTTGCATTGGTAGTTCCTTAATTGGGGTATTGTTTACTTCTTGATTGTTGGTTTAGTGCTGATCTTGGTGTTAATCTCTGCTCATATGGGTGTTGATTGCTGCTGAAGAGGTGTTTCGGTCTGTTTGTTTCCTTTTGAGCTTTTTGATTAGTCTTTTTTTTTAGTGTTATGTAGATGTTATTTATCTCTATGTGCTGCTGAGGGCTGATTCATCTGACTGCCAAGCCTCCAGGAATTCTCTGGAATTTTTGGACTTGGCTTGATCTAGAATGTCCACAGTTTCCCAGTTGAAACTATGGTTGAGTCTGTCCATGTGTTGTGAAATTAAAGATTTTCATTAAGGTGTTCTGGAAATTTCTGGCCTGATGTCTCTAGAAGGCACCAGGTTGAGACAAGAGGGAAATTATGCAAAGTTCATAGATCATAGGGGCATTTTATACGCTTGAAAGGTGATCATCTTTGATGTTAGAGGCCCAATTGCTAAGCAGGATTTAAATAATAATGCATTTCATATCATAGTGATCAAATTACAGTGCTGATACTGGATCTTATTGAAGGTCAACGGTTTCTGATAAACTGATAAAGAAGATATCTGGTATTGCCAATTTGGAGCTAGATAGTATTCTTTCTGACAGGAGGTGATATTCATAGTAGTTTGGAAGAGGAAGCTATGTATTTATTCCAGCATTTTCTGAGATGAGTTTTCCTTGCATTCCTCTCTTGCTTGAATAATGGGGAATAGACAATTAAAACATGACTACCAGTTTGAGGAACCTCCCATAATAATGCCCAAAATCACTGAATTTACACTATAATTTTCCATACCCATTTCAACAGTATGAAGTAGATCAGACCAGAAATCAGTGGTGAAATCCAATTTTTTTTACTACCGGTTCTGTGGGCGTGGCTTGGTGGGCATGACAGGGGAAGGATACTGCAAAATCTCCATTCCCACCCCACTCCAGGGGAAGGAGACTGCAAAATCTCCATTCCCACCCCACTCCATGGGAAGGATAATGCAAAATCCCCATTCCCTCCCCACTCCTGGGGCCAGCCAGAGGTGGTATTTGCTGGTTCTCCGAACTACTGAAAATCTCCGCTACCGGTTCTCCAGAACCTGTCAGAACCTGCTGGATTTCACTCCTGCCAGAAATGAACTCTACAGGAAAGCTAGAACTACTTTTATTGAGATTGGCTATAATAATAGGATCTTGCAAGTCTGACTGATTGTACTTTACTTCTTCCCTCCCCATATACTGAAGTGAATCAGGGTGGTGTTTGACTGCAATGCTGAGTGGGCGTGATTCTGAGAGACAGAAGGAAGATCCACAGACTAAACAATGATTAGATGAGAGGCAGTGTAACCTGCAGAAGCAATGGACAAATATCTCAGAAGGGACTCTCCATAGTTTCTTGGACTATAAAGGAGAGGGGGGGGGGAACTTGTACTTTTAGGCTTTCAAGTTTCTGTTAATGTAACCTTACAATAAAGTTAGAGCTAGTATTTTTGGATGTGCTTCTTCTCTAGACTAGCTGACACTGAGCCACTTCGGAAGATTATCTTGTTTCCCACGGCTTAAAAATATTTCAACCCCCCTTGCTTAGGTAATAGTCCTTACATATTCCCACCAAGGTCAACTTCCTTACTTTCTTCATTTCCCTACAAAAATGAGGAGGGCTAAGATTTAGGATAACACATTTCCGAGTGAAAATCCATATATGCACAGAAACATTATAAATGAATGCTCCAGCTTTCAAATTTTATTACCAGTCTTTTCTTATGCGAAATACATAGTGGAAAATCTGTGCTTGTAAACCAGCTGAAAACATGGCTTCTTATCCTTTAATTATGTAATATTTAATTAACTGAATATCAAAGCAAATGAGTGCTAATTTCCTATTCTTTGCAGTGCAAACTGCTGAACAAAATAGATTATTTAGAAGCATATTTCCAATAAGCTGGGATAATGTAATGCCTAATTTGATTGCAGCAGTAATGGTGGTGGCACGTGAAAATATATTAAAACATTTGTATACTAAATGACTGCTTCAAGTTATTACTCATACCTCTAATTCTAGGTCCTCTCTGTCCATGTCTTGATGAATGCCTCCCATGTAAACATTGGAGTCATAGTATTCATGCCCTGATGAATGCCTGGGAAAATAAAGCACAGTTTAGGTTATCTCTCCTGATTCTAATTAGCATATTAATCCTCCCCCAGTCACATGGCAGATCATCACTAATATGTCAGGGATGCATCCAGACTGATGCATTGCCTGTGATCAATGGCGCTGAGGTTGTTAGCACATTAAACAATGACCCACCCCCTAAAAGCAACCAAATGTAAAAGCCGTCTTGCCTTCTTAATATTGCCTGCAACAGCATCATATTATAATGGCCCCCTCCAGGTGTGGTTTTCTGCCACTAGACAGAAGAACATTTATTCCACAAGGGTCTTGAACAGACTACCAGTAACAGTGCCAATTCACTATCAGGCAAGATATAACTTCAGGGGAGGTAAAGCTTGGGAAAAGATATTGCGTGAATGATAAGATGGGAGAAAAGAGGAACATGCATGAGACCGCTATCAGAAGGGAGCAGGTCTATTGTATTGCAGAGGAGGCAAACTTGGATGATTAGAGACACATTCCCCCCCCTTTAAAAAAAAAAAAAAAAGCTGCCAAAAGATAGAGAGGTAAAGGCCTGTGATTAATGATGTCACTGAAGATGATGGATTTTCTCTCTCCTTCTTTTCCATCTGTGCATCTGTCCTGAGAAGTTTAGACTGTAAGATGCAGTATGCCAATTTGTGTCTTCGCATAGCTATTCTTGTGTTTTTGAAAAATCAATGGGAAATTGTGTGGTGACTGTTCAGCAGCACGCTAACCTTCCATTGAAAAGATCATGAGGGGAAAGTGGGTAACTGATCTGAAACCATAGGAAAAAATTGTGATCATTTCTATCTATCCTTTGGTTTGATTAAAAAAGACTTTGAATTATTTTTTTTTCACAGAAGAAGAAAATACCTGGAAGAATTATTATGCTTGTGGTGATATTGGAAGATTGCAGAAAAGTTTTCCCTCTTTAATTATGTGTTTTATTGCCTGTAAGCCATCTAGAGTCGCTGTGAACAAGTAGGCGGCTATATAAATTTTCTAAATAAATAAATTATATTCCAATCTTCCTAAACTCCACCCAAGGAAGAAGATCATGAAGGAATGATTTCCAAGTTGCTATCCAATTCGGAAAACAAGATCGCTAGAGAGACCATGATGTGAGCTATCCGAAAGGCTGCACAGGTATGTAACGTGAAGAAAAGCCATCACCAGGACATTGTCACTTTTCATCAACAAGAGAATAAACAAAACAAGAAATACTAAAACCCACTTGGAATGAGGTAATAAAGTCCTCATCTCTGGTGGTAGAAGAAGAAAACTTTCATAAATGTGGAAAACAGATTTTCCTGCCATAATGTTTAAAGAATTAGAACATATGGAGGGGAGAGCGCACATATCTAGGAGACTGTTTCAAAACAACCCATTGTTTTAACTTCTCAAAAGGAACCCAGCAAGACGACAACATGATCGTGCCTTATTTGTATTTTACAGATAGTTGTGTCAGTTTCTAGGTTATATTTGAATAAAGGCAGAAATAAAGGCTGCTTCTATTGAGAAAACCAAGGGAAAGTGTAGAATACATTTTCTTAGCAACCACCCTTAGCAACCATTCTTATCATCTGCAAACTACAGGAAAAGGAAATTATTGGTAGTATAGTCTGGAGGTAGAGGGGCAAAGGGAGACTAAGCAAGAAGTACATAATTATTTATTTCTTATTTAAAACCACCAGAAAACATTCCAGCTAAACTTAGCAAATGTTTGGATCCAGGCATTGATTACCTGTTGTTTTTACATTTTTTTTTCTTGTTTCCAATAGGATGACTTATGCTTAAAAATAATGTACAGTGTTAGAAAAAAGATCTTAGAAGTTAAAATAGTAATACTGATCTGAAAAGGAGGGACAACGAACATTTTAAATCCCCCCCCCTAAATTTTCATTCCCTACTGGGATGAAAAAGAATTTAATGACGCTTATAATGATGTTAGGTTCTTAATGGGTACAAACAAGCATTACATCCCATTCCCTTGGGTACCTATCCTAAGATAATTTAGGAAAATTTCTGCATCAAATTCAGAGGGTCTTTATATCTTGCAGATAAAAGAAGACCAAGCTTCCAATTTGAGTAACTGAAACCTTGTAGACAGATGATCCTAAACTCTATGTGACAGACGTACACTTGCCATTTATTTTATGGTCTTTCCTAGTAGGAGCTCTCATGAACAAGGCAGGAAACAACCAGCACTTCACTTTTTTTGGGCGGGGGGAGGGGGAGGCAAATTTATATCATATTTATTTAGTGTTGAAGACTATATCAAGTATCCTAGGGAGTTTATTAATATTCAGCGAGAGATATTCCTTGTTCTAAAACAGAGGTGGGGAATAGCAATAGCAATAGCACTTAGACTTATATACCGCTTTACAGTGCTTTACAGCCCTCTCTAAGCAGTTTACAGAGTCAGCGTATTGCCCCCAACAATCTGGGTCCTCATTTTACCCACCTCGGAAGGATGGAAGGCTGAGTCAACCTTGAGCCGGTGAGATTTGAATTGCCGAACTGCAGCTAGCAGTCAGCTGAAGTAGCCTGCAGTGCTGCACTCTAACCACTGCGCCACCTCGGGAAAGACTTGTGGATTTCATAGCTGGCTCAGGAATTCTGGGAGTTGAAGTTCACACGTCCTAAAATGGCCATCGTTCCCCACCTCAGTTCTAAAATATGAGTGATTTACATAGAGTTTATTTACCTAGTTATTTAGCAGTGAATACAAAACTGCTAAAAAATCATCAAGTAGATAGACGGTGATTTCCTTAGTTTTGTTTACTTATGCATATAAAACCTTTAGTGGCAATTAAATATTTTTATAAATAAATTATACTTACTCTTTTACTCATGTCTAGGCACAAGGCCATTAGGCCTGCCAAATCTAGACTACAGAAATGACCGCTAGATGGCAGGAAATACTGTGTAGCCATCCAGATTGTTTCTGCACATCGTGGGCTAGTAGTAAAACTACTAGATATGTTTATGGAAACACAGCTAAGTGAGCATACTGCTTCGGTTAGCAACATGTTTTCAACAAAAAAATAATAATCAGCACGATGTTTCCTACTCATGAAGCAGTAAATTGTTAAGTAGTATTGCCTGAATTATTACAGTTTCAAATTAGTAGTGCGAGGGTAATCTTGGGATCTCCACCGAATTATATTTTTTCATTTCGACCTGTTTCCATTGTGACATTGGCCCAAAAAGATGTCTCTTTGCTGTTGATTTTTTTCAGTAATTGCACCCAGTGAAAGGTTAGTTTGCCCTTCTTTTGCTCTAGTTTCAATTGCCAAGCAAAGAAAATCTTGTTGAGGCTTTTAATTACTCAGTCTTTTAAATTAATTTGGACGGTTCAATTATAAGCTGCTACTGCTATTTCTGAGTTGCTGTGATTTTGCTTTCATTTAAAAGTTCAATTGCTAATGATAACCTAATTGGCCATTCCTAATTTCATTGAGTGTTATGGTGAAAAATGATTATTTGGAATAAAAATTACTTTAATAATTATTTTAATAAAAACATAATCATATATATATATATTGTGAACACATTCAAGGAGAAATATTTTAATATAAATCCTTCTATATAGTTTCTCCCTGAAGATTTCATAGAAATAACTCTTTAAAAGTCTTTATCTGAAATAAGGACATCTTCAAAAACAAATTTGTCCACACAGAAAAGTATTACTTGATAATTCAATATTCATTCCTATGGTTTTTGTAGTTATTTTGGCTTACTGGAAAAGTGGCAGAAATATTTCTACCCATTTCTACCCATCATTACTTTACACACTTGGGACATTCTAAATTGTTACTCAGAGAATGATTGTCTCTCATTTATGGGTCCTCACAGAGGAACTGGCTTAAAGTTCCATACTAATATGGACATGAGTAAGATATACTACGGTATATTATTTTTAATTGGCTTGCTACTGGGCAGACTGTGGTTTAGAGTTTAGATATCCAGATACCTGACCTGGATTGCCAAACTGAAGGATTTAAGCAGATGAAGAAATGTGATTCTTTCTTTCCATCTAGTAAGCCAAATGAACGGGGTCCCAAATTTGCAGAGGAATGCACTAACATGTCTAGTGGGTGTGATGTCATAAGGATTCAGGGTTTTTGTTTATGAAGAGTGCAGATTTAAAGAGTAAAATAGCCTAATAGATAAACTCATATTTTTCACTCTTTTGGGTGTGTCTGTATGGTGTGTTTTGAATGGAAAATCATGTTGTTGAATTTCATCAGATGCAATCTGAAATTGCTTTTAGGGGTGTTAAGATGATTGCTGCCTTACATATTACCCATACATACAAAAACAAGATTGTTCAGTTAGAGGGGGCTGAATATAAAGTTAGATATTAGCATTTCAGTTGCTGAGGACACCAATGTATGAAATTGAGCCCTTCTGTGTTTACTAACTTGTTTTTGGTGACTAATAGCACCCATAGCATTAGCTGAAATTCCAGCATTACAGAACATAGTACTTACTCCTCAGGTAAGAGATATGGATCCAGGACTGGTGGGGTAGGTGAGCCCATTTTGGTTAGAGCCATAATATGTTCAAAGGTAATCTCAGTCTGAGTGCCTATGTCTACCAAGAGACACTCATGAGAAGGACTGAAGATCTTGGTGCGTGGCGTTCTTCTCAGGACTTGCACTACAATGGGATCTTTAGCTGTTTTAAAGGCTTCTACGGCTTGATCGTGAGTTGCCTTGGACAAATCTTTTCCATTTACCTGTGAAGGGAGACAACAAAACCAGAAAAAAAAGGCAAGTAAGGACATGGCTTTCCTTTCACTGAAAACTATTTGTGAAATAAACATCCTCCCCCGTCTTCCCATCCTTGTAAAGATAAATGCATCTCTAATGGACAAACTTTGATTTTGGAACCCTTTGGAACCCCTGTGATGTGCAATAATGATGGTTGGGCTAAACCTTATGCAACAAGGCTGGTGTTGATGAGGAACCTTTTCTTTTCTTCTGCTGGCAGCTTCTAAAATGTTTAAGTCAGTTTCCTTTTCAATAGCACCCATGCAAATATTGAAGGGATGAATTAAAGCATCTTGCCCTGTTGTCCTCATTGTCAGAGGTGAACATGTTTAAACTGCTTTGGTTTGGCTTTGTTTATGGCACAAGAAGAATAAAAATAAATAAATAAATAAAAATAAAGAAAAAGAATAAAAAAAATAAAAAATAAAGAATAAAAGGTAAAGTAGCTGTATCCATTCATAGGTAACAGATAAAAGCCTTAATAACTTTGGAACTTCCAGATTCATTTTAAACTTGCCATGGAAAGTTATTTCTGTAGCTGATCAGCTAACCTGTCAATTATATTATTATTCTTCGCTATCTTTGTGGAACAGAGAATAATTAAGGTATACATAGTCTAGACTTCTATATTAGAAAAATTCCTGATATTCACTGTCATGATGGGGTTGCAACTGCTTTTCTCCTGGCTGAGAATTCAGCACATCTGAAAAACATCTGGTTGGAGAGGACCTTAGACTATTTAAGAAACCTATTCAAAATTGCTGGGTTACATTTTTTTTCTTTTTAAATAGCACTTAGCAATAGGACTTAGACTTATATACTGCTTCATAGTGCTTTACAGCCCTCTCTAAGCAGTTTTACAGAGTCAGCATATTGCCCCCAACAATCTGGGTCCTCATTTTACCGACCTCGGAAGGATGGAAGGCTGAATCAACCTTGAGCCAGTGAGAATCAAACTGCCGAACTGCTGGCAGCCCAGCAGTCAGCAGAAGTAGCCTGGTGTAGTGCATACTAACCATGGCTCTTAAATATTCCTTTGGTTATTGTTTTGGCTACTTGTCAAAACATTATGCCATTTCTATTTCAAGTCTCTTTGATGTGAAAAAGCATTTTGTTGTGACACCTATTCCTGTTAATTCATAGTGAAAATGCACTTCAGAGATACTCAGCTGAAAGAATTAAGCTGCATGAACATCTGGTGCATTGTCTAGTGGAGGTGATGCCTGTCAAATATCATGTATGGCTCTGCCTGCTTTCCTCCATCATTTCAAAAGATGACTTAAGGCTCCTTTTCCCATATCCTTTTTGCAGGATGTCCTACATTACTTTTTTCTTCTCTTAATACTCCAGTACTTATACTGTGAATGTCTATGGAGATTCTCAATCATGCAGGTCATGATTGTCCCAAAGGTGCTTTTCCAAAAGGCAACTGGACTTTCTTGGGGGTTTTTCCTTTAAAATGTTTTATTCAGTTCTAACTGAATGGTAAGGTTTCTATAAACATTCCCTCCATTCAGTTAGAACTGAAGAAGCTTCTTGGATGAGAAGCAAAATGTTTTCAAGGAAAAAACCCCCCAAGAAAGTCCAGTTGCCTTTTGGAAAAGCACCTTTGGGATACTGGGAATATGTTCAAATGTGGCTCTAGTCTCCCTGAGAATTAGATATATTCCTTGGGGATGTTTATCAAAAGCAGTCCCAACTTATGAAGGTGTAAAACAAGGTTGCATATAAGTTCCACTACTTTTTAATCTATATTTAAATCCATAATCCATGCACTTGCTATTTCAGTCCATCATCCATTTATTTTAGGTGATTGTGCGATTTCAGCATTACAATATGCCAAACAATGTAGTTATTGTCTGTTTCACAGATGGGAACAAGAAAAGCACTAGCTTTATTCTGTACAGTACAAAAGCCATCAATAAACTATCAGAAAACCAAAGTTTAGTGTTATCATAAAATTCACAAGTGGCAAATAAATGGGACTCAAACTGAGCAGGTATGACCTATAAATATCTTAGTACCATGCTTCTTTGTCCTGGAATTCTCTCTTTTTTAATTGGGCAAGTGTCACAGTGTCTATCTCAACAGCTATGGTATGATTTTACCAATCAGAAGGAGCCTATTTCTCAGGCACAAGAAACCAGGAGCCGGAATAGAATTCAAAAATACTACTTTTCATGGTACCTATACACCAGAATCTGATCTAATTGTCAAGGCAAATTGGAGCTAGATAAGAGTCAATGGAATTCATGGGGGGTTGGATTTAGGTCTCGGGTGGCAGCGTAATGCCTTCAAACTTACAATGACCCCAGTCTCAGACTCAGCCTGGTCATCTCCTACACTATTACTGGTATATCCTTGCAGATTGCAAGGTTTTCCAAGTTAAGGTGGTCCCTCAGCTTCTTTAACACTCCAAATTTGCTCTTTTGCAAAACTTAATATTCATGAAAACTAGACATGGGTGTTGTTTTTTTCTTACCTTCTAACAAAAATTATGGCCACCTATCTGAAGTTGCTTACTAAATAATAACTGCCTATAATCAATGATGCATGCACATCAATAGCCTCCTTTTCATAGTTACTCAGAAGAAAGACAGCATGTTGGAGGAATGGATTGTATTCTTTTTGTTTAGATTATTTAAAAAATAAATCACACTGACATCTGAAAACATACTGCAATTTAGTCGGACATTAGAAAAATGGGTATCAAAGCAAATCTCTCACATTTGATTTTAATTCCTATTTTTAAAAATAAATAAATAAATAAAGGTATTTTAATGCATGCAACTAGATATAGAAACATTTGAAAAAAAAAAGTAAAGATGAAGAGTATATTTGATCAGGAATCATTGTAAAGCCTGATTTTGGATCTTCTGCTGACTATTTATCCTTACTGTGGAAGTATCAACTTACGTATATGCTGAGTATATCTTTATATATCACTGCATTCACCTATGCCTTGGCAAAGTAGTACACGATGGTGCAAACATCTTTCAATTCAACAGTGCCATATAAACCAGTTTTATTCATCCAAGATTTATCTGTTTTTCAGGTTAAAGATGTTTCAAATGACTTTTTTACACCAAACACTCTGAAAGAGCATGATAATATATAGCATCTTTGTAACAAGAGTTTTGCATTGTTGCAGTGTCAACATCAGTTAGTGAGGGAATGACTTGCAATATGTATGTACATGCCAATTCTTATTCTAATAAATATTATAAACATTATTGATAAGAGATTGATTAAACCATCTTTGCTGAAACACTTGACTGCTCCATTTGTGTGTATGTGTGTATATTTTGATTAATTTCAAATTTACATCCATATACAGTATGTCACAGAAGTAAGTACACCTCCTCACATTTTGTAAATATTTAAGTATATCTTTTCATGTGACAACACTGAAGAAATAACACTTGGCTACAATGTAAAGTAGTGAGTATACAGCTTGTATAACAGTGTAAATGTGCTGTCCCCTCAAAATAACGCAACACACAGCCATTAATGTCTAAACTGCTGGCAACAAAAGTGAGTACACCCCCAAGTGATAATGTCCAAATGGAGCTCAAGTAGCTGTTTTCCCTCCCTGGCGTCATGTGACTCGTTAGTGGTACAAGGTCTCAGGTGTGAAGGGGGAGCAGGTGTGTTAAATTTGGTGTTATCGCGCTCACTCTCTTATACTGGTCACTGGCTCAGAAAAACAACTGAGCTGCAGCACGGTGGCCAAGACCATACAGCGGTTTAACAGGATAGGTTCCACTCAGAACAGGCCTCGCCATGGTTGACCAAAGAAGTTGAGTGCCCGTGCTCAACGTCAAATCCAGAGGTTGGCTTTGGGAAATAGACATATGAGTGCTGCCAGCATTGCTGCAGAGGTTGAAGGGGTTGGGGGTCAGCCTGTCAGTGCTCACACCATATGCTGCATGCTGCATCAAATTGGTCTGCAGGGCTGTCGCCCCAGAAGGAAGCCTCTTCTAAAGATGATGCACAAGAAATCCCGCAAACGGTTTGCTGCAGACAAGCAGACTAAGGACATGGATTTCTGGAACCATGTCCTGTGGTCCGATGAGACCAAGATAAACTTATTTGGTTCAGATGGTGTCAAGTGTGTGTGGCGGCAATCAGGTGAGGAGTACAAAGACACGTGTGTCTTGCCTACAGTTAAGCATGGTGGTGGGAATGTCATGGTCTGGGGCTGCATGAGTGCTGCCGGGACTGGGGAGCTACAGTTCATTGAGGGAACCATGAATGCCAACATGTACTGTGACATACTGAAGCAGAGCATGATTCCCTCCCTTCGGAGACTGGGCTGCAGGGCAGTATTCCAGAGGTGAAATGCTCCCGGTTTGGGCGTGCCTGCCGGTTGTCAGAGAGCCAGTAGTGACGGCAGTGCTAGGCTTTGCCCACCCGCCCGGATGCTACCATTTGGGTTCTTTTACCCTCTGCACATGCGCAAAGCATTCTGCACATGCGCAGAGGGTAAAAGAACCCAAATGGCGGCATCCGGGCGGGTGGGCGAAGCCTAGCACTGCCGTCGCTACTGGCTTTCCGACGACCGGCAGGCACACCCGAACCGGGAGCATTTCACCCCTGCAGTATTCCAACATGATAACGACCCCAAACGCACCTCCAAAACGACCACTGCCTTGCTAAAGAAGCTGAGGGTAAAGGTGATGGACTGGCCAAGCATGTCTCCAGACCTAAACCCTATTGAGCATCTGTGGGGCATCCTGAAACGGAAGGTGGAGGTGCGCAAGGTCTCTAACATCCACCAGCTCTGTGACGTCGTCATGGAGGAGTGGAAGAGGACTCCAGTGGCAACCTGTGAAGCTCTGGTGAACTCTATGCCCAAGAGGGTTAAGGCAGTGCTGGCAAATAATGGTGGCCACACAAAATATTGACACTTTGGGCCCCATTTGGACATTATCACTTAGGGGTATACTCACTTTTGTTGCCAGCAGTTTAGACATTAATGGCTGTGTGTTGCGTTATTTTGAGGGGACAGAACATTTACACTGTTGTACAAGCTGTAAACTCACTACTTTACATTGTAGCCAAGTGTCATTTCTTCAGTGTTGTCACATGAAAAGATATACTTAAATATTTACAAAATGTGAGGGGGTGTACTCACTTCTGTGACATACTGTAGATCAGTTTTCATTTAACAGATATGATTTGGTGATATAGGGCGTGTAATTCCCAGAACTCCTCCAATCTGAAACCCTTCAGATATGTTGAGTTTGCAACTCTGATAATTTTGCTTCCCTAGCCTGATATATTTTACATGAGTGGAATTTGGCAGATCCAAACATTTACCGGCCAGCATGGTTTTCCACCTAAATATCTGGGAGACCACCAGCTTGGGTGGTGGTGCCAGCAGCATGCACATCTTTTCTTCCCATTTTGGCAAAAATACCTGCTGCAATTCAGGTCTTTGGATGGAGATGCAACATGGTACAGGAAGTCAATCTATTAAGGAGAAAGAAAGTCCATCCAGACATCATCTTGTTTTAATTAGCTAATGGGTACCTGAAAATAGGATATTAGTTTTCCATAGGAAAAGGTTTTCATAGAAGGGAGAATGAGTGTTGCTGGGCTGGCAAATGAAAGAGTCATTAAATAAATAATCTCCCTTCTCTCTCCCTTTTCCTCCCTACCCCCCTATCTCTCTCACACACAAACACACACAATTCTGAAGGAGAACATAGACAGAGAAGGTGCCACAAATATTGAAATGGAAATAAGTCACTTAGCTTCTAATCAGCATCTCATGAAGTCCTACAAAATTCCTTTAACAGTTTGTAGACAGAAATTTTCATTTTATCTTTTATCAGAAACAAGAAGCTTGGGTACCACTTGTCCTGATTTGAGAGGGTCTTAATGTATCCCAGCAAACTAATTAGAGCTTGCTCTGAAACGAGGACAGAATGCCAGACTTTTCCACCCTTGCTTTAAGACTCTTCACCTCTTCCAGGAAATGGGAAGAGTTCAAATTCATAATGTGTCTGGAGCTCAGTTCATATTCCTGAAAATGCCATTCCCACCAGCCTTCTTCATTTTATCCTGACCATCTGGGTTCACTTGTCCTAGACGGCTTTCGAGTCGAACATTTCTGACCTGCCTGTGAACTTTGGCAGAGCAAAACAGGACAGTCTTGAACACAATAAATGTAGCTTCCAGAGTTCCTGTACAATTAAAATGCAGCTCTGATCCTTGGAAACAGGGCAGGATACAAATATAATATATAAGTAGTTTTATGATTTGTGAGCTCTAAATTACAGCAGAAGAACAAAGCATCTTAGGGCAACATAAAGGCTAACAGATTTATTGTAGCATATGCCTTTGTAGTGTTGTGCTTTCACAAAACTTCTGCCTCAATAAATCTGTTTGTCTTTATGGCATCACATTTTATTCTTGTTGCTGTTGCAAGATGGCTGCTTCTCTGCAGCTAAAGCGCAGTGATCACATTCTCCGTGTGATACTCTTCATACCTCTGTTGACCATAAAGCCATGCATATTTCTGTTCCAGTGAGATGGATATTTGGTTGCTTTCTGCAGCTTGAGTATTTATTTTTGTATAGTGTGAATATTACAAATATGTGCTTGGAAACATATCCGAAAATGTAAGTAATGTTTTGATACACAATACAGTATGATTAGCTTCAGGTGCCTCTCAAGTGGATTCAATTGCAATCCTCATTTTGCTGTTATGAACGTTCATTAATTTATTCTATTAATCTTTATTAGAGCCGAGGTGGCGCAGTGGTTAGAGTGCAGTACTGCAGGCTACTTCAGCTGACTGCTAGCTGCAGTTCGGCAGTTCAAATCTCACCGGCTCAAGGTTGACTCAGCCTTCCATCCTTCCGAGGTGGGTAAAATGAGGACCCAGATTGTTGGGGGCAATATGCTGACTCTGTGAACCGCTTAGAGAGGGCTGTAAAGCACTGTAAAGCGGTATATAAGTCTAAGTGATATTTATCTCTTTTCTCCAAAGAGTTAATGATCACATGCATGGATTTCTATTCCAGTATCTTCTTTATCACCACCTTTTGATTTAGATTAAAATACAGTGGCTATAAAATCACCAGATCAGCATGATTTGAATTTGGGTTACTCAATTATAACCTGTAAGTAGAATACCTCTAACAGAGCTCAATGATTTCCTTGGCTTAGAAAGTTGAACAGAGGGCTAAAGTGCAAATGGAGGAAATATCATGGCAAATCAGGGTTTTTTTCCCCAGGCCCATTTGAGATCTTACTCTGTGCCTATGGATGCAACAAAAAGGTCCTAAAGAGTAGTACCTATGTTGTACTTTACGGTCCAATACCATCTTTACCAAGATATTGTATTCTAGATTTGAAAGACTGATTTGCTACACCTTGAACCCCAATCTGGGGACACTGGGAGGCAACCTTATTATCACTTGTCAGGTTTATAGAAACACTTATAGGAATAGATCTCAAAGATGTAGACAGATGTATGTAGAAATGAAGGCCACTGCTCATTTACTCAATGCTTATATATAGGGTTATATGTAGGGGACAGCAGTGGTTATCAACTTTTTCTTTACCACTTGACCCCCTTTAAATACCATGGACCATGACCACGGACCCCCCAAAACATAAATCAAGATTTATATCATAACATTTCTTTAAGTCTTTGTGGACACCTTGTGACAACGTGGGCCCCCAGAGGTCCGCGGACCACAGATTGAGAACCACTAGAGTATAGGGTGGGGGTTGGACTAGAAGACCTTCAAGGTCCCTTCCAACTCTGTTATTCGGCCTTTCTTAGTTCATCAAATTAGCCAGGCTGGGACTAATATCATGGTTAAGGGGGGGGAAGGGGTTAACCAAAGTCTTCTTGAGATAGGATACACTTCTATGTGCCTTTAAGAGACAATGTATAAAAATATTT
Organism: Thermophis baileyi; assembly: GCA_003457575.1. Classification (NCBI taxonomy): domain Eukaryota; kingdom Metazoa; phylum Chordata; class Lepidosauria; order Squamata; family Dipsadidae; genus Thermophis; species Thermophis baileyi. The sequence goes on from QLTV01003186.1 coordinate 1,925,816, forward strand.
TAAAAACCTTCTGCTGATTCAAATGATATTTCTAGCTACTGTATAAGTCAATCTCAAATGTTTCCTGGACCAATTTCTATTAGGATTCTGTTCTCCTGGAACTAATGGAGATACATTCTCTCTTAGTGTTTTTTTGATACCGTCAGCCATGGTATCCTTCTAGATCAGGGATGTCGAACACGGGCTGGATGTGTCACGTGTTGGCTATGCTCATGCCCAGTTTAGCCAAGGGGAAAAAAGTCCCGATACATCACGTGATGCCGCCGTGTCGATGCGGGTTTGAGACCCCTGTTCTAGATCATCTGGTAGGATTGTTTTACATTGCTTCTGTGTAGATTGTGCACAGAAGATGGTGCTACGAGACTATTAGTCAACACCCATCACCTTCCCTGGCATTTCTGGGTTCTATCATGGCTCCTGTACTTTTTCAAGTAGCTGCATGAAACTGTGAGGAATGTAATTCAGAGCTGCAAAGATGGGTGCCTTTGCTATGGCCATCTCTATTTCTCCTTGGCCCCTAACCTCCAACAAAGTCATCAGTACCCCTGAATCAGGGGTGAAATTCAAAATTTTTCCTTACCGGTTCTGTGGGTGTGGCTTGGTGGGCGTGGCAGGGGACGGATACTGCAAAATCCCCATTCCCTCCCCACTCCTGGGGGAAGGATATTGCAAAATCTCCATTCCCACCCCACTCTGGGGCCAGCTAGAGGTGGTATTTGCCAATTCTCCGAACTACTCAAAATATCCGCTACCATTTCTCCAGAACCTGTCAGAACCTGCTGGATTTCACTCCTGCCCTGAATGTTGCTTAAACTAGATGAAACAGAACAAGCTGAAATTAAAGCAACTTCCCAAGAAGACCGAAGTGGCCTGGAAAAAAACTGACCTTGAAGAATGAGGTGGAATTTACTCTGAATTGGGTTATACTCCCTCAGAACTAGCAGGTCCGTAGTTGATCTCTAGCTGTCATATGATCACCTCCCCACTCAGCTTCTGACAAGCAAAGTCAGTGGGGGAAGCTGGATTTCCTTACTGGCTGCATGAGTTACTTAATACCACACTGATTTGCTTAACAACTGTGGCAAAAAAATTTTTTTTAAAAAAAATCAGAAGTGACACACTTAACAACCACTTTGTTTAGCAACAGAAATTCTAGTCCCAACTGTGGTCATAAATCCAGGACTATCTGTATGCTGTTTTTTGTTTTTATTGTTCCTGCATGGTTGCAGCTCCTGCCTGTTTTTGCATTGCCATCCCCTACTTCTTATGATAAAGCTGTCAATGCATTCATGGGACAAGTAATTTTTTTTTATCACACAACTTGCTTTTTTTTTTTTTTAAATTAAGGCTAGGAGGGAGTGACCAGTTAGGGTTACCCAGCTGCCTCAGGGAGAAGTAGAAACAAGCAAAGTAATAACTTTGAAACAAGCAAAGTAATAACCAGCAGCCTAGAAACAAGCAAAGTAATAACTAGCAGCCAACACGGGCTTGTTAAGAACAAATCATGCCAAACCAACCTCATCTCATTCTTCAACACTGTGACTAAATTAGTAGACCAGCGAAACACTGTGGACATAATATACTTAGACTTCAGCAAAGCATTCGACAAAGTAGACCACAACCTACTTCTTCCTAAGCTAGAAAAAAGTGGGATAGACAGCTACACGACCAGATGGATTAACAACTGGCTGACTAACCGTACTAAACGAGTAGTTCTCAATGGGTCTAAGTCTACATGGAGAGAAGTAAGCAGTGGGGTA
>QLTV01003186.1:1928349-1939709 GCA_003457575.1 Thermophis baileyi
TCACATGGTTGTTAAATGAAAACAGTTTCTTCCATGGACTTTGCTTGTCAGAAGCTGGTTGGGATGTCGCAAATGGCAATCACATGACGCAGGATGCACTAACCTTATAAGTGGGAGGACCAGTTATAAGTCACTTTTTTTTAGTGGTCTTGTAACTAAACAAATCATTGTAAGTCAAGGACTACCTGCAGTTTTCATCATGAAACTAGGAGAATTAAACTAGGTTTAATTCCCATTCGCCTCTAAATCTCAAAAGCGAATGGTTCTTTTTTTGTGTGTGTGAGGTGTCTAAAGCCCATTTTAGTCCCTTACAAGCTTAATTCTCCGCGCAACAGTTTCATCCTTTCCCGAAAACCCCGAAGCTCCTTCCATGGCCAGGAGTTCCATCAAAAGGCCCATCAGCCAGAGCCTTATCACTGCACTATAAAAAAGATATTGAGACTCTAGAAAAAGTACAGAGGAGAGCAACCAGGATGATTAGGAGACTGGAGACTAAAACATACGATGAACAGTTGGAGGAACTGGGCATGGCTAGTCTAGCAAAGAGAAGGACCAGGGAAGACATGATAGCAGTGTTCCAATACTTGAGGGGCTACCACAGAGAGGAGGGGGTCAGGCTGTTTTCCAAGGCACCAGAAGGCCAGATAAGGAATAGTGGATGGAAAATGACCAAGGAGAGATTCAACCTGGAAATAAGGAGAAACTTTCTGACAGTGAGAGCGATCAACCAGTGGAACAACTTGCCTACAGAGGTTGTGAGAGCTCCAACACTTGAGACTTTCAAGAGGAGATTGGACTGCCATTTGTCTGAAATGGTATAGGGACTCTTGCTTGAGCGGGGTGTTGGACTAGATGACCTACAAGGTCCCTTCCAACTCTATTAATCTGTAAGATAGACCGTATAGTTCCTAGTTTAGCAACTTAACCATATACCAAGCATCGTAACTATATTACACTCTCTCTCTGCCACATATACATGTAATTGCTTACTATGCATAGTACATAAATAGAATAAAGAAAAATGAAAGGAGTAAAGAAATGAGGCATATAAAAGACAGGTTCAGATAGATTTGGAAAGAGGGAAGAAAAATGGGCAAATTAAGGTGAGCATAAGAAAAAAGATGCATGAGAAGAAGGATGAATGCATATGAGAGATGGTAGAAAAAATATATGCAGAAAATGCTGTGCTACGGCAAAAAGAGAATGAAAATTGGGAAAAAGTGAGAAATTAATAAAAAGAGATATCTGGGTCAGCTGAGGCAGTAGCACTGCCCTCTTAGATTAACAGAAATGGAAAAATGACTCCCAGAGTGACCCCAGCTGGCCACTTCTCATCCAGAAAGTGCAGCCAACCTGGGAATTAATGTATTTCTGTTTTTCTACACTCTCTGGGTAAATCAGTGGTGTTGGCTGCATTTGCAAAAATATAAGACAAAGGAATGCTCAATTTTGTTCCGGTCAAATTAAATGTCATTAACTCACTCAGTTGAGCACATTACTATTTGTACTGCTGTAAAATTAAGCCCAATTCAGTTAGTGGAAGAAATGCTGATTGTGTCCAAAGTTTTATTATTTACCATAAATGAAATGTGAAATGCTAATGCCTGAGGTTTAGTTGTGATCTTTTCCTTAAAAGACTAAGCAATTAGGGTGACAAAGCAATCAGAGTTAAAGCATACAGAAACAACCCATGTTATATCGAGTGTAACATCCCAAGATCACTGTTAGAAGAAAAACACTTAAATACTACTTGGTCTAAAGTTAATGAAAACTATGGAAAGTATTCTCTAGCCAAGTCTTCTTAAAACAGTGGTTCTCAACCTTTTTAATGCCGTGACCCCCCACCCCGCCGCCGTGACCCCTGCCCCGGAAGTGGGAGACCCCGCCCGGATGCCGCCATTTGAGTTCTTTTACCCTCTGCGCGTGCGCAAAGCATTCTGCGCATGCGCAGAGGGTAAAAGAACTCAAATGGCGGCGTCCGGGCGAGTGGGCGAAGTCTCCCGCTTCCGTGGCTACCGGCTGTCCGGCGACCCGCAGGCACGGTTGAACTGGGAGCATTTCCAAGATGGCGGGCTAGCGTGCGTGGCGACCCGTGAAAAGGTCGTTCGACCCCCAAAGGGGTCGCGACCCACAGGTTGAGAACCGCTGCCTTAAAATAAGCGCTATGCCAGAAAATTCTGCTATAGATTTTTTTAAAAAATTTTTTGGATTGGTTCTTATTCAATTAGAAAAGAATTTGCTTGCAGAATTTATTTCAACGAAGAAGAGCTTTTTGATAAATTCTCAGTGGCCTCATAGAATAGTTGCACTGAATTTGGTCCTCATTTCAACAGCTTTTTTGACTGAATTGTTTTGCTTTTAATTGGCGTAAGTCATTGACATTTATGGATTAAGTAAGCAGTACTGCCATCATTTCTTTGGCTTCACTCCAGTTTAGAGATGGGAATGCTTGGAAAAAACTTGGAAAAATGGAGAAAAAACATTTTTTCCCCCCATTTTTTTCCAAACGGCTTTGGAAAAAGCCAGAAAAAAATGGGGAAAAAACCCAACAACTTCCCCCCCATTTTTTCTGGGTTTTTTTCCCCTGGTGTTCCCATCTCTATTCCAGGTATGTGCAACATGCATGGGCCTTGGAATTCAAGAAGAATGCTCTGTACTGGAACTATAACATAAATGAACCAAATACAAATGAAAATTTAATAAAGTAGCTTTTATATCTGTAAGTGAACAAGAGGTTTCACTGTAGTTTTACTTGGGTTAGTCATGGAATACCTACCATTATTATTACAACTCATTAAACTAACTCATATTCATTTCGGAACCATGTAGGGCAAAGGAACTGTTGTTCTTAATAGCTATTCAAATGTATTAATCATGTAAGTGATTAGATGTAGAGTATCACATGGTGCTTCCTCTGAATTCATTTAATTCCCAAGCTGGAGTACCCTTCACTACTGGGATTATAATTCCCAGAATTTCCTAGCCATGTGGGGTTCAAAAGACTTTGGAGGATATATATAGGAAAAGTCTAATTTACAGTGAAGGCCACATGAACCTTGGCAGTGGAGTAGCTATAGTTATGAGGAAACCTGCATGTGTGGAATACAAAAGTACCTTGAAATATCTGAGCCTTGGTTTTTAGCAATCGGAAATACACAATTCTAGCCATATGTGCAGGCTGCCAACCTTCAAAATGTTCAAAAACATACACATCATTTTCTCACATTACCATTTTTTTTTTCACAGTAGTAAAAAGATCTAAGTTTAAACTGGTGTGTTGCTGTTTTTCCTTGTTCCTTCTTGTGTTTATTTATCTCCCAGTGAGATATTAATGGAACTCGGTATTATGGAATCTTTCATTCTCTTTTCCCATTGACAAGAGCGTGCTGGATGTCTGACATACTAAATGCATATTAGATTTATCACATGGGAATATTTGGGATGACTGAAACCATCATTCTAGGTATGGAAATAAAATCAGTCATGTGAATCAAGCACAATCCCACTGCTTTCTTGGGAGTTATTTAGATTTATATTAATGTCAGAATCATTGACATCTTGCATCATTTCTTACTAGCAAGAAACCTCTGAACACTATTAGTGAGAAATGAGGTATTTCAAGATGTCTATCTTGCCAAAGGAATCCAATTAACATGATCACAGAGTGTAAAGAAGATTTAATTTATTTATTTGTATCTCACCTTTATTATTTTTACAAATAACTGAAGGTGGCGAACATATCTGACACACCTTCCTCCTCCTATTTTTCCTACAACAACAACAACCCTGTGAGGTGAGTTGGACTGAGAGAGTGTGATTGGAAAAGCACGTTCAGACCTGTAATAATTCAGTAGGTTAATTTTTTTTAATAAATAACATCATTTCCATGACCCATAAAGATTTATTTATTTATGAAATTTCTAGGTGGCTTACAAAATACCATAACAAAAATAGAAAATTAAAAAAAAAATACATTGCCAAAAAGTGGACATCCAGAAAACAAGCCAACAACCTTTTAAAAGACAAAACACCACACCACACCCTGATTCAAGATCTGGGGATAGGCCCAGATTTTAAAGTCTTATTTAAAGAGGGGAGGACAAATCTGGGGGGTAATATTGAAAAATGGCAAATGTTATTACTAAATCACCCCCCCCCCAATATATGGGGTTATCTTCCACCTAGTTTAAAGCAGCTTTTTGAAATTGCTAGGCCTAGCCATAAAGATGAATAAGGCTGCACGGGAAGCCCTTGTATTGTGAAGTTCATTGCATCTGTATGCATGAGATGACAATGAATTCAGCTCCCTAGAATTTCTGACTGTGAGGACCAATGTCAATGCAAGCAAAAGGAGTATCATTCCGAAACAACATATACTGTATAATACTTTAAGTTTCTCTATGAGTCCAGATCAAAGAATGCAAAAGCACATGATCATAGATGAACTTCTCAACTGGAAAAAAAGAAGATCTGTTATTCTGTACTTCATCCTCAGAGAGGTTTAGAGGTAATCCTTGATTTATAAGCATAACTGGGATTGGAATTGCCATCGTAAATTGTTGCAATCATATAGCAATAGCACTTAGACTTATATACCGCTTTACAGTGCTTTACAGCACTCTCTAAGCGGTTCACAGAGTCAGCATATTGCCCCCAACAATCTGGGTCCTCATTTTACCCACCTCAGAAGGATGGAAGGCTGAGTCAACCTTGAGCCGGTGAGATTTGAACCGCTGAACTGCTGAACAGTCAGCTGAAGTAGCCTGCAGTACTGCACTCTAACCACTGCGCCACCTCGGCTCAGTGTTGAGTTGGACCTGATTTTACAAGTTTTCTGGTAGCTGTTAAGAGAATTTTGTGGTTGTTAAACAAATCCACCTTCCCCAATGGGTGTTTGGTCACATGACTGCAGGATGCTGCAACTGGTTGCAAATGCAAGCTGGTTACCAAATTCCAAATTCCCAAATTGAGATCATGTGACCGGGAGTGATGCAACAATCATGAGTGAAAATACAGGTCATATAGGTCACTTTTTCTGAGGTTGTCATAACTTAGAACTGTTTTTAAATGAACAGTCTTAAGTCGAGGACTACCAGTATTAGAAAGCATCTGTTCGAGTTTGTTCTATTCATATTCTGTCTTTATTGTGCTTGCTCTCTGACTGATCTTGTAACAAGAAAAGGATAAATTAATAACAATAGAATAGGCAATTGCTTTTTCACTGAAAGTTCTACAATAAAATAAAGGAACTCAGACGGAGTGGAATTCAGCAGCACCAAATTATGCTTAACTTCTTAATGCTTCTTAGGGGTTTGCGGACAGAAAATATTCTTCAAGAATTATTGACCATGTACCTCAAACATACCTGCTATAAGTCAGTAGCTGAACCAGACTTTACATTCAGAAACCTCCAAGTACAATTAGTTAAAAAGGTCAAGTAGCATGCGGTGATTAGATAGGGTTAGTCTGCATTGGATTTGTAGCTGAGAAACAATTCTCTCTAAACATTTCTTACCATCTACTGTAATGCTCATCCAGAGTTTTGCAGAGCAGGTATGTAGCTGTTAATGTCACAATTAGAGGAGACAATATTAGATAAAACTGACTAGGAATAATAGGAAAGCTTCTTTGATGATAGACAAAGCATTGAGGTGAGGGACTGGGGGAGAATAAGTCAGCTCAAACTAGCATTTTGTTTCCCGGTAATTTCACCAATTTATCTAACTGTGAAGCAAGTTTCAGAAAACAGGTAATGAAGTTATGAAATTAATTTTTAATACAAAATGTCTACCTCCAGCATTATTTAAAATCAGAGTTTATGATTCTGTGCTGGTTTGAAAGGGCTGCAAAAATCTGGATAATCACTAGATTAAAATAAAGAGAGATACAGAAAAATCCAACTTCTTGCTGCTGCCAACTAATAATCCAGTGTGCTTGTGTTTTTTGTTTGTTTGTTTGTTTGTTTTTGCAGCTGAGAAAGGATTAGGTTAAACTCAGAAAGAATATTGTAAAGGAGAAGACTTAGAGTGAAAAGTAATTCAAATGGTCAGTCAAGAATGTAACACAAAAATGAGCTATCTATATGTAACAAGACATCAATACTATGAAGCCATGACTGAGAAACAGAATGATAGAACAGACCATTAAGGCAATAGATGATGAATGTTCCTAATCAAGAAAAGATGACACCATGAGATGAAAAATGGCAGGCCTAGGCACAAATCCAAATGGAAAGTCTTCCAAGCAAGGGAATGCAAAGGACATCTGAAACACATTAATCATGTGTGTGGGGTTTTTTTTAAAACCCCTTATGTTGTGATGGACAAACAAGGACAAAAGGCAATAAAAGTTCACAAGTGTTGTGTCTGTTGCAGCACACCTATTACCATATCCCTCTCTGACATGACCTCCTTTTAGGTTAGGCATTTCTATTTCTTCCATAGAAGGCTGCTACTAGAAGGTGATTACTGCTTGGTCAAAAGTCTAGAGCAGGGGTGTCAAACTCAAGGCCTGGGGGCCGGATCTGGCCCAGTGGGGTACTTAGATCCGGCTCGCGGGGCCACCCTGGAAACAGCGAAGGACCGGCCCGCAGTGCTTCTGCCAGCAAAAATGGCATGTGGCCCTCCCAAGCTCCGTTTTCACTGGCAGAGGGTTGCAGGAGGCCGTGGCAGCCAAAAACGGAGCTCGGGAGCCCATTTTCACTGGCAAAACGCTCGGGCCACCATCAGCGCCCCCCCCCAGGAGTGATGTCGACCTGGCCACACCCACCCCGAGGTAAAACAAAACCCTGATGCGGCCCTCAATGAAATCGAGTTTCACACCTCTAGTCTAGACCATTTTTCCAGATGAACCTTCTTAAATGCAAACAGAATTTCTAAAAAATATCTAAGAAAAATCCCACATTAGTAAGGTTGGGGTGCCAAGTAATTTACATAAGATTTATGAAGAATTGCATAAAATTCTTTTTAGAGTCAAATTAAAATGCCTGCAGGCATTCTGAATTTTGAAACTGAAGCAATTAACTTCTTTTTTAGGTTGATAGATTTTTAATGCACATTGTATAGTTTTTATACCTCTTAAGTTTGTACAGTTATGTTATACAAGCTTTATAATTTTAGGTACTCCACCTTGAGTTTACTAGAGACGATAAAAGTGAAATGTGGAAATAGAAAAAATGAAGTAACAAAATACTAATCAAAGCCAAAAGAACATTTGTGATAATGCTTGTGAAAGGCAAAAAGAATGAGTATAGGAATGAACAATTTCTACAGAAGTGTCTACAGCAAAGTCAAGTGAGAAGAATGTGATTGTCATCACCCAAATGCCACCTGTTAGAACATAGAACCCAGAATCCTAGGGCTGGCCCAAGGCAGGAACCTTATAGCATCCTGGTTACATGGCTGTCCAAACTCTTCTTGAATTCCAGGAGGCAAGTTAGATATTATTGCTGCTGTGAACTAGGTTCTGGGAAGGAAGTTAAGGTTCTCACCTCTGTGTGTAGCTAAACTGTCATCTAAAATGGAGCTTTTCAATTTTGAAGAACTTTGATAAACATGGGTGACAGTATACTTCTGGAAATATGTATGAACCAGATGTTTATGTTGGTTCAATGGAATGTGTCAACTCTCAATCTTCAAATACTGAGTTTTGACTGAGAGGCAAGGTTGGATAGTATTTAGTTCTGTAGAGTCTTGGCCTAAGGCAATTTTTAAAATTTGAATGGCAAAGATCTGCACGTAATTAAAACATTTGTACTGGAGATACTAGAATTTTTGTTTTGTTCCTAGTTTTCTTAATTTCTTTTTTTCCGTTATTCCACTCCTCTCCCACCTGTTCAGGTTGTTTTAATTTTTTCCTTTTATGCATTGAGCACTGTTTACAATAGCAATATAGTTTATACATACTTACAGTTTATACATTATAGTTTATAAAGCTTGTATAACATAACTGAACAAACTTAAGAGGCATAAAAACTATACAACCTGCATTAAAAATCTATCAACCTAAAAGAGAAGTTAATTGCTTCAGTTTCAAAATCCAGAATGCCTGGAGGCATTTTAATTTGACTCTAAAAAGAATTCTGTGCAATTCTTCGTAAATCTATGTAAATTACTTAACTTCTATACATATTTATAGGTGTTGTCTGAGGCAAATGTGTAAGTTGTGTAAAGGCATCACCATTTATATACAGGTAGTCCTTGATCAGGATTCAGGTGCCTGGCAAGCAGCTTGCACTTATGACCATTGCAGCATTCCATGGTCCTGTGACCCACATTTGCAATCTCTCCTGCCAGCTTCCCGCAAGCAAAGTCAATGGGAATTGTCAATGAGGAAAGGTCACAACTTGCTTCTGTAAGTTGCTTTTTCTCCCGAGGAGCCCCACTACAAAGTGCAAGATTCCCAGAGATCTCATACTCCCTGCCAGCCCTATCTTCCTGCACTCCATAGCACATGCCAGAAGCCCCTGCTGGTCTGGTTGTGGCTCCATAGCACTGTCCATGGACCTCCTGCCTGTGGCCCCCATTGGCTCACCTATAATCTGTAGCACTGCCTCCAGCACTCCTTCCCAGTAACACCTCCCCCTCTTCTTCCCTGTGCTTCTCACATCTTCCTGTTAACAACTTGTGCAGCTCTGGGGTAACAATGGCAACTTGGATTGCTGTCACTAAATGATCTAAGTGGTATCACACTTTACAGCTGCTTCACTTAGCAACTGAAATTCCAGTCCCAATTACCATCATAGTCCAAGGATTACCTGTATTGTCATTTCATCTGTCTTGTGTATGCTCATCAATTTATATTTACGGGTGTTGACAGGATGTCACTAGATATTTTACTGCTCAATAAACAGAACTGTTCTAACTGTCCAAATGCAGAGTTTGGAAATCACTAGGGATACCCCAAAACAATTACAGAGATATTAAAAGTGATGTGAACTGAGAAAGTTTGAGAAAGTTTGCTTTATAGGAAGGTAAATCACTGGATCCAGAAGTACAGCTGAAAGAATGAAAAGTGTTTTCTGTGTTATGTTATGTTATGTCATGTCATGTCATGTCATGTCAAACTTCCTATTTCTAAACTGACCATCTCCCTCAGAGAGAGGTCTTGGTGGTGTACAATATTATACTACACTACACTTTATTATACATGTAGTCCTCAATTTAAAACCTTTTGTTTAGGGATCATTCAAAATTACAACACCAAAAAAGTGAGTTATGATGGTTTTTCACACTTATGACTGTTGCAGCATCCCCATGGTCATGTGATCAAAATCCGAATGCTGGCAACTGACTCATATTTATGATGTTGCAGTGTCCTGGGGTCATGTGATCAACCGTTGCGACCTTCTGACAAGCAATGTCAATGGGGAAGCCAGATTCGCTTTACAACCATGTTACTAACTTAACTGCAGTGATTCACTTAACAACTGTGGCAAGAAAGGTCATAAAGGTCCAAAACTCACTTAGCAACAGAAAATTTGGGCTCAATTGTGGTCGTAGGTTGAGGACTACCTGTACTATGCTAACCACCCAAGTCAGGACTCTATTTTATGCATCTAATTAGAGAATTTTGTTTCATCAACATATCACAAACTGCAAGTTATGCAACAAGGAATCAGTTATTCCTTACCAATGCAACCTCTTTTTTATTTCTATAGATAGATACTATGCAGAGCAGCAGCTTCTAGACTAACTTTCTATAGATAAGATCACAGTTTTACTGCTACCAATATCATGGCTCTTTATTCCTTGGAGTGCAAAAGAACATCCTCCTAGTACTACTATTATCCACTTGAGGAACAAGGGAATAGAATATGACATCTCTGTTTGAGAACTTTGATCCCAGAGGAATGTGAAGAGAGTAAGGCAGAGCAAGAAAGGCATATGTCATAATAGAGGTTCTGTAAAGAGATGAAGAAAACAGAACCATTTATGTCACTTATATAGTGCATCAAAACATTCTTTTCCCCAGAGCCACTGAAAGTGTCATGAAGGAGATGTTATTTTGACTTTTTAAGCTCCTACTAACTGCAACATGTGTAGCACGCTTCCCTATCTGAATATTTACAAGATGAGTCAACTTCTATTTCCAAGAGTTCTCATCACTGACCATCCTGGCTGGTGAAGTTCAGGGTGTAAAGATTCATTTTATCTATAAGGACTGTAGGCTTGGGTATTATAATGTGAACTTTGTTATGGTTCAATATCAAGTGTCTACCATAAGTTATAATTATGCACCTCTTTAATCTTATATATACCCTCTTACACAGCACTCATTTCCTGGTACCGTATTATCCCCATTCAGTGAGTGAACGAGTATGTGTGGGGCTGTCTGACTCCATCTTGACTCTGGGGAGAGTACAGCATGAAATAATTAAGAATAAAGTAATGAAAAGACTACACAAAACAGACAGCCAGAAAAAAGAGAGCCAATGCCATGAAAACACAGGGGTCACCAACTACTCTACTCCAAGGATTGGAGGAAGACCCAGATTTTATGGTCTTTGTTAAAAAGGGTTGAGGGAATCTCTGAGGGGGGCATTGTTCCAGAGAGGAGGCAATACAACAGAGAAGACCCACTTCCTGGATCCCATCGGGTGACATTGTCTAATTGATATCACCCAAAGCATGCTGACTCTGCCTGATTGTATATTTTTATTCTCATCTTCCAGCAGTGGTCCATCCTGACCTGGTTTTTCACCTGGACTAGTAAAAGGTGGCTCTGCCATCTTTTTGCTCTTAAAAGTTCTCCGTCTACTTCTAGCTGGCTGACCAATACAAACTACCCATGAATACATTTGAGTTAGACTTAGACTTAGAATAACTTTATTGTTACTTTAAATGTACCCTAATCGGCATACATTAAAATGAAATTTCGTTGCATACAGCTCTCAAAGGGTCACCACCTCCAATGTGCACTATATAAATATGACAAACAAACCATCAAACAAACAAATAAATATGCATATATCCATACACCCACATATATTATATGACACAGCGAAACAACACAGTCTAGTTCGGATGTATACATGTACATTATTGGTATCTACTCTGACATGCGACAATACTATATGGTTTGAGATAAGAATGCATATGGAGTCCTATATGAAAATGCTGGGAACTGAATTTGGGATTTTTTGGATGCGAAATGCAAGGTGTAAAAAACTGAGCTTTGTCCCCTGCTATTCTGCAGTTTTCTTATAAATATATATTGCTTATATGAACAGCAACTGTTTGTATGAGTAACATTTTTATTAATAAGCTATTAAGAGTCTGTTGTAAGGAATATCCTTCTGGGTTCAGTTCCAAGTGGGGAAAAAGACACTGGATTCATGGAAGTTGCTTGGAAAGAAGGTT
>QLTV01003186.1:1940082-1955340 GCA_003457575.1 Thermophis baileyi
TACTTGTAAGACTATTAAATTTAGAGGGATTTATTTCTCACTGAGTAGACCTAGTAGGCTTCGAAAGAACTGTAAGGTTCATTACTGAAATGTGATTTAGGTTACAATTTACCTACATTGCTCTGTGAGTAACATCCACCGAACTCTAAATGAAGGCTAACCTCTGAGTATGATAACTTTGTCCTTATGAAAAAAGCAAAGAACTTTATTATAAAATCATAGTAATTTGGGGATTTGTATTATCAAAAATGTCAATTCTGTTAGACTACAAATGTCTGGATCCCTTTATGTCCTGGTTTAGCTACTTTAAAAGATATCTGCATTTTGAGGAAGGAAAAACACTATAACTTTATTACAAACACAGCTGGGAACAACACCTGTTTTCTAAATCTCTTTTTCTCCCTCGGGTAAAGAGAAAAGAGGTTCAAAATTAAGGTTAATCCCTTTTACAGCTTCATTTAATTTTTTTAAAGAAATTCACTGGAATGGGCAGTCTTTCTTTTTAAAAAGTACAACTGCAGTTTTGTTTACGCTTTCAAGTATCTGCATATGTGAGCCTCCATACTTCCCTTTTCTCTTATCATCAATAAATGGCAAAGTAGTAATACTAAGACTAAAACAATTTTTTTTTAATTGAATGGAACAACATTCACTTGTTAAACGTATTTAACTTTGCAATAGTGGCGAATATCTGTAGCTCTGGTATAGGATGAGGGTGAAGGTTCATTCTCAAAGCTTGTGGGTTGGTTTCCAAACATTTCATTACCATGCTAGGTAACATCTTCAGCAGAGTTTAGGGGATGTCATTGTCAGTGTTCTTCTGTTTATAAGGTGTGGGCATGTCAAGTGACGTTTTTTGTGATGGGTCAGGTGTGAGTCATCAGTGAATCTTGTGATGGTTACCTCCCACCACACTTGTGAGTTTATCGAAGCCTGGCACTCCACAAGCAAGTCCATCAACAGACACATTGACCTACAGCCAGCCTACGAACCCCTAAGAATCCAAATCAACTACACAGCTAACCAGAGACAGCACCGATCCTCAACCAACCCACGCAACTCCCCCACAGCAGCAGTTCACCTCCCGATGACTCTGACCTGATGGGTCACAAGACTCATCACAAGACTCATCACAAGACTCACACCTGACCCATCACAAGACCCTCATTTGATACACCCACACCTGTAGCCCTTATAAACAGAAGAAAACTGACATCCCCTAAACTCTGCTGAAGATGTTACCTAGGCTGGTAATGAAATGTTTAGAAACCAACCCACAAGCTTGGAGAATGAACCTTCACCCTCCTATTCAACTTTCCAATAAAAATTTCCAAGTGGGCAATCTCAGATCTAAAAAATGATATTGAAATGGATTAATTAGAATGAACCTTGAGTGATTTCTTTCATGCTTACATTAAAATATACAACATTGTGTGCTTCTCTTAAAGCCTGAGCTCACTGAAAGGTGTTTGCTTTCTTAAATTGTTTTGCTTTAAACTAAACTGCCTTAGAAACTTCCAATACTGAATTAAATCCTTATTTCCAAGTATCTATTCTCTTTCTTAAACATGCAAGAATACCCTGCTTCACCATGAAATATGCAATTGAGAAGTTGAGTTAAGCCCAGGGAGCAGCCATGGAAAATGAGGTAGTGACCCAGAGTGTTTTTGTAGATACGAAAGATGAAAATGAAACTTTGATTTTAGGTTTTGATGATTATATTGATTTTGCTGCTATAGAAATGGTTTGAATTAACTAGAAATGTTAAAGCAAAAGGTTGAGGTTATAACTTTTCATGTACCTGCTGCACTGAAAAAAGTTGTAAATCACTGCTTTTCCCCCCTTTAAAATACCATTTAGCAAACTATAAAATTCTACAAACGAAATAAAAATAAAGAGGATTCCAAACTTTTCTTACTCTTCAATGAAACTGACAAGATTTCAGAATATTTTCAACGCTTCCTTTCTTCTTTAGCTCTACCATTGTTATCACCTGCAGAAAATTAACAAAACATTGACACAGGTGGCTACTTCATTGAACTTCTACCAAAGGCGTGGCCTTGGGTGGAGAATCATGACATGGTATGACATACGTATCTTCTTTTAGAAGGTCCAATTCAAAGAATCAGATAGGAGATAGGGGAAAAAAAACACCTTTGAACTAGATGGATAAACCATTTGACTAGGAAAGGACTATTTCCCATGCCTCAACTAATGGGCTTGGCTAGGTTTTGATTCCCCAGTAACTTACCAGTATTTGCAATACATTAAAACATACTATGATTCCTTTCTCTAACAACAACAAAGGACTGCAATTTTTTTTCCGCTGACACAGATAAAGTATCACTAGAACAAACTCTTATCTCAAAATGCATTCATTTTAAGAGGGCTTTCCTCTTCATGATGCATTCATTGTTAAAAAGACACCTGAAAACTTTATTGATTGATTGGGAGTTCACAGTCATTTTCTTCTCTTGGTATACTTGGTATAGAGCCGAGGTGGCGCAGTGGTTAGAGTGCAGTACTGCAGGCTACTTCAGCTGACTGCTAGCTGCAGTTCGGCAATTCAAATCTCACCGGCTCAAGGTTGACTCAAGCCTTCCATCCTTCTGAGGTGGGTAAAATGAGGACCCAGATTGTTGGGGGCAATATGCTGACTCTGTGAACCGCTTAGAGAGGGCTGTAAAGCACTGTAAAGCGGTATATAAGTCTAAGTGCTATTGCTAGTGCTATTGCTACTGAACGTCTAGTAGAAAGAATGAACCTGCATGAAACTCTTAGAAAGTTAGCTGATGCCAACTTTCACCAATTGAGTAACTTCAGAGACAAATGGGAAATTTCTTTGGAAATGTTCAACAGAGTTTTTTAAGATACTGCTTTCAGATTTTCTAGTTATGTCAAAGAACCATGGGCAGGAGAGAGAGACAAGAAGACTTAACTGAAGTACCTAGACAATCTTCCTTCCTTCCTTCCTTCCTTCCTTCCTTCCTTCCTTCCTTCCTTCCTTCCTTCCTTCCATTATTGTTTTTTAACTTAGTTGTACATCATCGAGTCACTTTATGAGATGGGCCATATAAATTTTAAAAATAATTATTTTTTTAATTATTTAAAAATGGAGGTGACTCATAAGGTTAGAAGACCTTACCCCCTTCCTATCTGGCACTTAGCTCTCTTAGTTTGGTTTTTAGTATAGCTCTTAATAATATTTTAACTTGTTTAATCTTTTAACTACCTTTTACTGTTTTTTTTAAATTTGTAAGTCACCCAGAATCACCTTGTAGGGGAGATGGGCAGCATAAAAATTTAGTATATAAATAAATATATATTGGGGAAGTATGTGGAAAAGTATTTTCTGTTGGTATCTGAATCTACCATCGTCTTCTTCACCATAAACTCTTCTCTTGGTCAGAATCTGGCTGAGTGGCCAAGTCAGAAAATATGGATCAATGCTTTACAGCACCACCCTTCAATTGACTCAGTGTCAATGTACACTGCTTTACTGCTTGTTTTGGTGCTCCTGAAAATGAGCCATGACCTTCCTTTTCATTATTAATGAACATAACACAACCCATTTATTAAACGTGTACTTTCCCCTCTGCTCCTGATGCCTGTTTTTCCTTCCAGTATTTGACATGTGACAGTAAAGCTTCAAGTAAATGTCCCCACTGCTTCCTCCCCTGTGAATTCTTGCCACCTGCTTCCTAGCGTTGAACAGATGTATATATGTAAAACATTATGAAACCTATTCACCCAATCATTTATCATTTTAAGGAGGAAAGATGCTAAGCAAAGCACAATAGCTATACCATCTTTGGTTTAATGTTTTAGCTTAACTAAACATGCTACAATTCTTGGAAGGAATATAGTGGAACAGAATCTATCAGCCATGTTAGTTTAGTCTTTATGCATTACTATTATTTTTATTTTAACTGGGGCTTTTTTTCAATACATGTGCACATAGCCATGTATACATAAAATCCTTCTATCATGAAATGTAAGGGAATTTTTTTGTAGATAATTGAACAAAAATATTGCATTATTTATAAATAAGCGAACAGGAAAAATCCTACTGCCAGTTTCTTGAAATGTTCTAATTAAGAATGGATTTTGAGCCACAGAGACACATCAATATCATTATGAGCCATTTTTCAGAAAGTTACAGCTCTCTCACTGGTGAGAATGGTGAGCTACTTCATCTGCAGAAAACTGTCTACAGCAAAATCCTTGGCTTCAGCATCTTGTCTTTTATTATTACATTGTTCTTTAATGAAAAGTGTGTCCATTTTCCAGATGGCATTCACTGCCTTCTCAAATTCCCAAAATATTATTATTAACCAACCATGTCATAGACACTGATGATAGTACATTAAATACTATGTCCAAGTTTTTAGTACTCAAAATTGCTAATACATGAATGGGCTATCAAAATATATATTGTATGCCTGGAATTCTTTTAAGTTTGGAGATGTTCGTCTGGCTGATGCATCAACATTTATTTTTCACTTTCCTCTCTTCTGCAAATTTTGTAATGGGCTTATCTAATAAAATGCATCCATCAGAGAAAACTCCACACAATTCTGTACACATGGAAGAAAGATTCACACAATATTGTGTACACTGGAGAAAATAGCTCATTAAAAATACGAGAGAAGAAAAATATATAACAAAACTCTGTACAAATGTTTTGTGTGACAGAGTAGACCAGACTAAGGAACCAATGCCATGTAAGTCTAAAACTACTTTTATTAGAAGAGCCTACAGGTTCTATAGGTTGTCTTTAATTTATGACCATTTGCTTAACAATGGTTCAAAGTTACTATGACCTCGGAAAAAATGAGTTATGACATGTCCTCCCACCTCCATGGTCACATAATTGCAATTTGGCCACTGATAATTGGTTCACATTTACATCAGTTTCAGCATCTTATGGTCACATGATCATGATCTACAACCTTTCCAACTAGCTTTGGATAAGCAAAGCCAGCTGGGAAATCTTGATTCGCCTAATGACTGGGTGGTTCACTTAATGACCACATGATTTGCTTCACATGATTTGTTAAAATGATTGTAGAATCACATCATGACTTGCTTAAAGACTGCAATGCTTAGTGACCAAAACTCTGGTCCAATTGTGATTGTAAGTTGAGGACTATCTATAGTAATAGAATCTTACAAGTCTGATTGTGCTTCCCTCCTCCCTCACTTTATCTTTGTGTGAATTAGGGGGAAATCCTATCTAAGGTATTTCCTCAGGTAAGTCTTTTTGGAATGGGCTTAAACTGTGCTTCTCTGATTGTTGCCTTGGTACCAGATCTTCTGACTGTCCTTCAAAGTCATTTGTGTCCTCTTTATTGGTCACCAATGTTCTTATATGTTTTATTCAATTTCTTTACAAAGCCACCATTATTAAAAATAGCTTCACTAACTAATCTAGCCAGAATTGATCAACTCAATGAATAAATTAATTAATCGATAGCTGGAATTGTTCATACATGTACACATGTTATTCCCTTAAATATGATGTCTAGTATTACATTGTGATGTATGTATAGTCAGAATGGGAAACCAGGAAATAATATGATTGATAGATTTTCACACATAATGTGTCATTGATGAGTTGAAAAGTCCTCTTCAGCTAAAGTATCACCTTAGTTTCTCACAATTGATTATAATAAATCAGAAGAATCCCTGGGAAGAGTAAATAAAATGTGGTTGTGGGCTTGTGTGTTTTGAGGAAGATATGCCAAGTCTTATCAGAGGGGGCAGATGAGAGGGTTGTAAAGCACTATGAAGCAGTATATACATTTAAGTGCTATTGCTATGCAATTTAAACAAGAGAGCAATATGAAGTGGTATTGTGCTATTGCTATGTAATTTACAGAAAGCCATACTGGATCAGTTGTTGTGGAGGTCAACAAGGACCTAGCTAGAGTTGGAGTTCCTTGACATCTGATGACAAAAGAACTACAGGTATTAGGACTGTTGGCTGAGCAGCTGTAGGACTACTGGAAGAAAAGTTGTTTACCTATTGTAAATATTCAAAGACCGAAAACAAAGATCTGAAGAACAATGAAGAAGATGCACTGAAACTAGTATCAAGCTGGTCCACAAGAAAGATCAAATGAAGAACAGAAAAGAGACACAACATGTCAAAGTATTACATGATCAGTACATAAACAAAATAGCAGGTAAAGCAGATCTGGCAATGCAGTAGGAAAGTTGAAGAAGGAGACAGAGGCTAATTCTGCCTGCACAAGACCAAGCCTTAAAAATAAATGCATGCAAAGACAGAATTGAGAAGACAGCAACAGACAGAAAATGCAAAGAAGCTGAAGAAACAGAGGATAACCTAGTAACTGCTGTAAGAAGACTGGACAAATTGACTATAAATAACAATGGTGTATTGGAATAACTTGAAGAACTGATGGGGTCCCAAAATAGACAAACTAATAGAAAATGAAGTCACTAAAGTGTTCTGGAACTTTAGAATTCAAAAGAGAAGCATCTGCATACATAACACCCCAGACTTAACAACTATCCATAAGAAAGAAAGAAAAAAAAGTCTAAATAGTGGATATTGCAGTATCTGGAGACAACAGAATAGAAGAGAAAGAACTGAAGAAAATCACAAAATACAAAGGCCTGTGAATAGAAGTAGAACGACTACAACAAAAGAAAGCAAACACAGTACCAACAGTGATAGGCTCTTTGGGTGCAATTCCAAAACATATGGAGCACCAGTTTCATCTGGGGCCATAGATTGCCAGCCTTGATTGAAATCTTGTTTATTGTTGATATTGGCAAAAAACAAAACAAATCAGAACATCCCACCCTCTCCAAATAAAACCTTTCTGTAATGTCTAGAGCAGCATTTTTGTTTCAAATTTCTAAAGACTGCCTCTTTAGAACAAACTGTACAAGAAAGCATTTACAATTAAGCTTTTGTCATGTAACAACTTGTATTCAGATGGTTGTAACTGTAGAGAATATATATGTACAATAACTCGTAAGTGCCATGAATATGCATGGATACTATATGTGCTTTGAAAATAATGTAGAGTTATCTGGAACACACTGTGCACATGAATCCCTCTAGCTCAGTGGTTCTCAACCTTTCTAATGCCGCGACCCCCCGTGCTGCTGCGACCCCCCCTCCGCCGCGACCCCCTCCCCGCCCCCTCCCCACACGGGATGAGGTGACAAAGGGGGCGTGGCACCAGGGGCGAAATGCTCCCGGTTCGGGAGGCCAAAAACAGGATGCGCAGAGGCCAAAAACAGGGCACGTGGAGGCTGGAAACAGGACGCGTGGAAGCCGAAAATGGAGCACGTGGAGGCCGAAAACGGGAGTGCGTCTTATGGTCAGGTGCCTCTTATGGAACGAAAAATACAGTAATTGTGGATCAAATTGCTCAACAAATAAAGGGTGTGGGGGAAGAGAGGAATCTTGGGAAAAAGGCGACTTTGGGAAAAAAAATATACAATGCAAGAATTGCTGTATTAGTTGCTTTGGGAGAATTGTGATTTATTGTGCATAAAACTCAAGTTTTACCCTTTATAGCACATTTCTCATCAAGTTCCCCAAATCTTATCCAGCGGTTCTCTCAACTGTCTGGAACCAATTGAGATAAGAGGCTTATAAGAAAGTTATACAGAGAAGGAGAATCTGTTGCATTGAAAAATATTGTTTCCTAGCCAGACAAAGTTGAAGATTGTTCATGATATTATATGAGTAATAGATTTAAAAATCCTTATAGCAGGAAATTCATGGCCAACTGTAAATATAAATATATGATTGATGTGTTTTCTCCTCAGTGTGGTCTATATTTTATATCTTCAGTATTCCATTTTGCGATGTGAGGCTTTATTACCCCATTAGCTGCTCAGAATCACTCTACAAATGGGTGGCCCTATAAAAGTAAGGTAAATAAATAAGTTTGCTCATGTGATGTAAGGACTTGATACTCTAATGCACCCCTAAAGGACAAAAATCCCACCTTCCACAAAATACATAATAATAAAATAATAATGGTTCTTTTAATATACGGTCTGGGAGAAAGGGTATTTGCTATTCCCAAGTGTCCGTTAAATATGGAAGGATGTCATTATGGTGGTTTACATAATTTGCAGAATGATGTTACTATACAAATCATGGAAATTGGTACAAATAACAATTTGCATCACATGGCTGTTATAAAATTAAGATAAAATTAACTGTCTTATCCAGTTCATTTGTATGCCATGGATATCTCTCTTATTTTGAGGAGAATATATAAAATGAAAATTTGGTCTACTGCATCCGAAGTCCGCTAAATTAGGATCAATGCTTCATTATATTAATCTACATTTCTTATCTTCTGAAGCCAGAATGACAGGCAAAAAATTCTTACTTTAGTTTAAAACATAAGATATACATTGCAACTGCTTATAAAAGGGACGTAGACCGCTACTGTAAAGCATCCTGGCGGTGAGCTCAATGTCGTGTTTGTAGTTACATTTCTGGATTAATTGCATCTTTCAGGACAGGCAATACATCCATAGGAGGGTTTAAAAAGCAATTCTATTCCTTTTCTATTTCTGTCAGCAATAGAACAAGATCCATTTTATACACTACATTGTGAATGCTATGAAAAATCACCTTTCTCAATGATTTACAATAACACCCTCTGCTGGCAAGAATAAAAAAAAAAACCCTCCAGATTTTGTATTTAACAATACATGCAGCATTGTTGCTAAACTACTTTAGTGTTTTCATTTTGTAAAACACTACTTTGTAAGATAAAAATCAGTGCACACATTACTTACTTACGGATAATGAGATGTATTTCTAAAGGTAGGTTTTGATCTGTCAAAGCTTGTAAATATCTTTTATAAAGAGAAGTTAAAATAGTTTCTGCTATCAAATGGCTCTTTTTCTTTTCACAATTATGGTTTCTTTGACAGCATCTCCCTTTATCATGAGTACAAATCTACAGTAGATTGTAATGGATATTTCAGAAGGAACTTCAGAAAGAACTTAACAGGCAGAGCAACCAATGTGAAAAGGAGAAAAAAAGACCCCAAAAGGATTAATTATTATTAAAAGCTTTGTTTACTCTTTCTTGGGAACTTGGGACAAGCAATTTTATCAAATGGTATAAAAACAATTCTGAAAGAACTAGCCACCACTGACTCACAGATTTCTGGAATCTAAGAGTACAACTTGGGTAAGTATTTGAGGAAACATTTATTCATTTTATTTATAGAGCCATCTTTCCCACAATTTGTCTCTCTGACATCAGTCATTGATCTGATTCCTGTAGGTAAGTAAATTAATGCACGTGACCTGTAGAAACAAATATTATTGGTAAACAGAAAGCTCCCCTTGTAGTCTGTCAATCATAATTCATGTTACTCCAAAATTGTTCAGAGAGCTTAACCAAAGCTCACCTGGCTGAGATGGGGCTTTTTTTAAACCTGCCAGTGGGAACAACATTTCCCAGTGTATTAATTGGTTTGTGCATTTCAACAAATATATAAACTTCTGTCAGAAGGCACGCTGCAAAACAAGATGCCCAAACCTTTCCATTGAAGTAAGAAAGAAATCTCACTGAGGAAATCAATTAAAATTCCCCATTCATTCCTTCACCC
This sequence comes from Thermophis baileyi, assembly GCA_003457575.1. Lineage (NCBI taxonomy): Eukaryota > Metazoa > Chordata > Lepidosauria > Squamata > Dipsadidae > Thermophis > Thermophis baileyi. The sequence continues at coordinate 1,949,710 of QLTV01003186.1, forward strand.
TAAACTAGCAACCACTACCACCAGTTATCACCAGGATAAGTTAATATACCCTCATCCTTGCAATTGGAAGCAAAAACAGGATTTACCTGGCAAACTTCATATAGTAATTTGTATTGTTCTTCTTGCTTCTGAAGAGAGCACAAGCTGCATCCCATGTTTCAGAAAAAGAGTCTTCCTTATTTGCTGTGAGAGCCAGAAAGTTGTTGTTTCCAAGCATGCAGGCAAATACTCCTCTGGCACACACAAGATAATCAGATGAAACTGAACGGGCTCGGAGTGGAGATGCTTTGATCACTGCTCTGCCTTCTTCCTTAACACACGCCCTCTCACGGTATACAACCCTCCCTCTCTCCTGCTTTAGTCCAATGCACACCCTATATACTGCTATTCATGCATATTAATCAGCTCTCATTGACTATTCATAACAGGCAAAGATACGGAGGCTATAATTGCTGTCTATGACAGCTGAAATTTCTCTAATTAACAAGCAAGCACTTCAGTAGCAGGGCATAATAAAAGACACTAACAATTCTGTAAACCATTTTGTAGCAATTACAAATAAACACAACTGCATTTTACTGTAGTCCCTAAGGATAATTTTTAGCATACTTAAGCAGATTAAAAGTACATTTTAAATGTAAGTCATATCCCAAACACTTCTGCTGCAGAAACACAGCTATTATGGGCAATATTAACCTATGCAGTGAAGTTAAAGAAAACAACAAATATTTAAAAGAATTCAGCTACAACTAAAGAAAAGTCTGTTGTGAAGAGGCCAGATGTTGAACAAAAGGATTTAAGACTGAGGATCCTCTGGAATAATGTTTCTCAACACCGGCAACTTTAAGATGTGTGGGCTTCAATTCCCAAGTATCCTAGTCAGGATGCGGGGGGGAATTCTGGGAGATAAAGTCCACACAACTTAAAGTTGCTAAGGTCAAGAAACACTGTTCTGGAAGGTGTGAAAATTGGGAGGAGGACATTCAAAACCTGTTTTTAAGGCACATTATTACCAGAGAATCCCATAATAGCAAAGTTTATCATACCTCAATTCCTATTAGCATCGTAATAATTAGAATGTGGTCAGAGCACCTAATGATATCAGATAATATTGTATAGCTATGCTGTGTTTATGTATACATAAAACAGAAGAAGATATTGCAGCTTCCTTTAAAGCCCACAATATGTATTCAAAATGGATAGTGACTGTTATAAGTTCTCTTCAAGCATTCAACCTATAAATTAGAATTTCACTTGTAACACACTTGGCTATTTGGATGCATCAAGACATACTGATTTACTGCCTTCATCTGATAAATACTTCATACTGTCTTTGTCTAAATTCTTGCCCTCAGGTTAAGCACCGACAAGAAATAATTAGAGCACAGTACCTATGCTACAACATACCAAGGATTGGTTCATATGTTATGTAAGTCTTATTCATAAGTTAACCAGAGAGATGGTTTGATACTATAGTTACAGAACTAGACTTCATGACTTTAACTTAACTCATTATAACTTAACTTAGCATACGGGTTTGTTGTGAAGATAAAACGGGGTACAGAAAAATGTGGGCATTCTAGCAATTAAAATACCTTCTGAACTAGAATCTAGTTTACACCTCTGCTAAGTTCTAGAGCTCACCCAGAATCTTCCAGCAACACTTCTTCTATTCCTGAGATGATTCATCCCCCTGAATATGTAGTGATGACTTGCAAGTTTATTTCTTTGCTAACACACATGGAGGACCAGTTTTTTCAGATATACCACAAGATTGCAAAAGATAAAAGCCTGTCCCAAACTGGCAATAAACTTCTGAGTTTAAAGTGGAACTTTCCACAGTATTCCTTATAGAAATATGATTGCTAGCTTAGCTCACCAAATGATATTTTATATTCAGTATGAAAGCCACATGAAATGTGAATAATCTAAGGTTGTACAATGATGTACTTTCAAATAAACATTTATATTGTAAATATATTGCATCATATAAAGGACAACTTTCAGCTGAAATGCTACAATGTGGCCCATACCTTGCTTGCTACCTATGCTGATCTCAGTCTCTATTGGGTTAAGAGACACACCATGATGATATGCTAAATTACAGGGGTGTCAAACTGGCGGCCCATGGGCTGGATGCGTCATGTGCAGGCCACGCCCACCCCAGCTCCGCGAAGGAAAAAAAACATGACGGCAATGTGACGCCGTAAATTTGACACCTGTGTGCTAAAAGATAGAGTAGTGAGGTTGGGTGTTATGGTACACTTAATGTCTTCACTTCTCCAAGTTTCATTTACTATGAAGATGAACATTTTGTCATTTTTATGAATGTGATCTGCGTGCTTTGAGATAATTTACGGCAGTGGTAGGAAGACTCGCAATCTCCAGTAACCTATTTATTAATGCAAAGAAGAAAATTGTTCTGTAGGAGAAATCTGTCTCTTAAACATTGGAAACACTGAGCATGGAAAAGTATTACTCAGGGTTAGAAGTATTGGGCAAAGTGCTAAGAAGACGGTGTTGAGAAGACTTGTCTAGTCCTGCACTTACTGAGGCTTGCATTCTTAGGTAGTGAGTGTCCTTACAAAGCTACTCTGTGCTCAGTGAGATATATTAAATTGCATGCTAAATTTTCCCTCTCTTGTGTCAAAGTATACATGTATACCTTCTACATTTGCTGCATCATCATGTAGTTTCAATATCTACCTCTCCAATGATCTGAATGACATTGCACCAGTTGCAACTGAAATAAACCATCAATGTATTCCAGCATTATTAAGAAAATGAAACAAAATAGGCACCACATGTGAGCAGCTCCTCAGAAATACAAATTAGAACATCAGAATATACTTTTAAAATGTTCCATAATATCAATTGGGAGGATAAGTCAAGGAACTTTGACACTTCATGTTCTTGTTAACAAATATTCATTCAACTATGCAACATCCATGAAATAAAGTCCACATGGCTAGGAATCAAGTCAGTAATTCAAGCAAAAAAGCATAAACAGATTTGGCATTTTTTGTTTTGCACCCAACCCTTAATCTTAATACATTTTTACTTCTTAAATTAACTCGCATTATAATATGTATGTTCCTTATGAGGGTTTGAGGAAAGTGGCTTCATATATGTTGGGAGCAATGTACATTTGGCTGACTGTATCAATAGCCTAATTAACTCTCTTTCATTCTGAACATTTCTCATATGAAAAGACGGCAGAACACATGAGCAGCTGGTTCCTTTGTAATAAATCATACCATTTATATATGCTGAGTTCATTTAATGATGATGACCACTCTTGGAAACAAAGTAAAAAGAAAAAAAAATACATGTCTTTGAGCAACAGTATTTATTTCTTAATCTAGATTTTTCATTTCCATACAAAATTATTTTTAATCAGCCACAGAAATTGGGCAACCTAATCAACTCTGAAATAACTATAAATCTATGTGAAGAATGTATTCCACCATCAATAAGGCTATTTATCAGGTCTTTCATATGCTCATAAAACTCTTATGACTGTCATTAGAGTTTGGCTCTTTATAATTAGAGACTAGTCATTTGTGAAGATGGAAGTTTTTTTTTTAACTTATGAATAATTGGAAGCACTGGCAAAATGTAAGAAAAATGATATCAAAGGCAAATTCTATGTCGTTGTTGTTCTTAGTTGCGAAGTCGTGTCCGACCCATCGCGACCCCATGGACAACGTTCCTCCAGGCCTTCCTGTCCTCTACCATCCTCTGGAGTCTATTTAAGTTCATGCCGACTGCTTCAGTGACTCCATCCAGCCACCTCATTCTCTGTCGTCCCCTTCTTCTTTTGCCTTTAATCTTTCCCAGCATTAGGCTCTTCTCCAGTGAACCCTTCCTTCTCATTAGGTGGCCAAAGTATTTGAGTTTCATGTTTAGGATCTGGCCTTCTAAAGAGCAATCAGGGTTGATCTCCTCTAGGACTGACCGGTTTGATTGCCTTGCAGTCCAAGGGACTCGCAGGCGTCTTCTCCAGCACCATAGTTCAAAGGCCTCAATTCTTTGGCGCTCAGCCTTTCTTATGGTCCAACTTTCACAGCCATACATTGCAACTGGGAAAACCATAGCCTTGACTGTACACACTTTTGTAGGCAGGGTGATGTCCCTGCTTTTTAGTATGCTGTCTAAATTTGCCATAGCTTTCTTCCCCAGGAGCAAACATCTTTTAATTTCTTGGCTGCAGTCCCCATCTGCGGTGATGTTGGAGCCCAGGAAAACAAAATCTGTCACTACCTGGAGGTAGTGACTGGACAGTAGATGACGCAGCAAACAAGTTTTCCTTTTGAGGTAACTATCACCAGGAAAGCTGGCTAACATAGGCAAGCAGGGTAAAGGAGAAAGGATGCTAAACTGTAAACAACACAAAATAATAATCCTCAGGTACTCGGTGAAAACAAAAAGTAAAATTAAAGTAATAAGTAATATGGAAGGCATGAAAAACAAAGATAGTTCTTGCTTAATGACTGCCTTGTTTAGCGACCATTTGAAGTTAGGACAGCACTGAAAAAAATTAAAATGGGTCCCAAAAGAGAAGCTGTTGGCTGCAGGTGATTGGTGCATTAACAAAGAAGGCACTCCGGCCTCTCTGCTTCAAATCTGTATTTTTAAATTTGTTTTATTTTTTTATTTTTTTATTTGTAATTTTAATCTGTTTTTATATTGATAATTGTTTGGATATTTGTATATCTTATTCCATTCTATGCTGTTTATAGCAATTTGATCTCTAGTTCCTCTACCTCTTCGAAATCCTGCCTGTACTTCTGGTAGTTCTTGATCCACATACTGCTGGAGCCTAGCTTGTAGGATTTTGAGCATAACTTTACTAGCATGTGAAATGAGTGCAATGGTGCGATAATTTGAACATTCTTTGGCATTGCCTTTCTTTGGAATTGGAATGTAAACTAACTTTTTCCAATCCTGTGGCCACTGTTGAGTTTTCCAAATTTGCTGGCAAATTGAGTGTAGCACTTTTACTGCATCATCTTTTAAGATTTTGAATAGCTCAGCTGGAATACTGTCACCTCCACTAGATTTGTTGTTGCTCAGATTTCCTAAGGCCCATTTGACTTCACATTCTAGGATGTGTGGCTCGAGGTCAGTGACCACCCCATCATGGTTATCAGCAGGGGTGGGTTCTAATTTTTTTTACTACCGGTTCTGTGGGCGTTGCTTATTTTGTGGGTGTTGTTTGATGGTCATGTGATGGTGGGCGTGGCTTCATGGTCATGTGACTAGGCGGGCATGGCTTCGTGGTCATGTGACTCGGCGGGTGTGGCTTCATGGCCATGTGATTTGGCGGGCGAGGCTTGGTGGTCATGTGATACATTCGTGTAATACAACCTGCATATTGTTCAAAACAGTAATTAGTATTATGGCTGATGTTTGACAGCAAGCCTAAAAGTCAAAGATCACAAGAGTGCTTCTTTCTCTGTATACAAAATATCACATACCAGGAATAGCATATTAAGCTGGACTTATGCAACCTGATGTACAAAATAAACACACACATATTTATGCTCTGGACTATAGACATTGAATGCATGTAAATCCCTGAAAAGTATGTGGTAGCCCTGGGCAAAAGAAAGGCAGTAAAATCACTCT
>QLTV01003186.1:1967250-1985131 GCA_003457575.1 Thermophis baileyi
ATATCCTTGGTCATGAAGTCTTTTGAGTTCTGCACGGAGTTCGCTGGAGCGGATTCGTTGAAGTATGGATAGGTCTGGCCGTGAGCGAAGTTTTTTGGGGTTGGAGTCGTTTCTGGTAATAGAGTTTATGGTATAAATGAATTTTCGTTTGCTGATTTCATCGTTGCAAACGACTCTACAGAATCATGGGGGCACCGAACCGTCTCTGTACTTGAACTCGGGGCCATCTATGGAAACTTCGATGATTTCATCGGGGGAGATGGTTGGTGCAATAATGTTGCAAATCTTTATGATATCAAGATCATTGGTGACATCTAGCCCAAATAGAATAGCGTTATTACGTTTTTGTTCACGCTCAAATTTCCTTCTCTCTCTTAGGGCTTTGATACTCTAAGTGGACTGTGAAAACCAATGGACTATTAAATTCTTTTTCACTCCATGTTAGGGATTTGCACACTTCAAAGATGATTTGAAAAAAGTGGTTTTGGTATTGTACAAGTAAAGTGTCTGGTTTTTTTTTTATTAAAGTGGATACTTTTAAGCCTTTTCTGTGAGTTCGAAATAAAAGGCGTTACTGCTTGAAGAAGCACATTAACTTTAATGAGTAGGTTTCTTAAAGCAAGTGCATATATATTTTGCAGTCGTATACTTTAATTAATAGCAGTGAGGTGATGTGTACTCATAAGTGTTCCAAAGCACTTCTTCCAAATTATTTTTGAAAAGTATGCAGCCCCACTGAATATGTGATCTTAGAGCTTTTGATGTTGAGCAAATTATTTTAATCATTTTACATACATCCATGAATGTATCCGCAAAGTAAAAAGATCCATCAATTAATAAATACACTTGCTCCTTCCCCGATACGATTCTTACAAAACCATTTTAGCAATTTCTCTGTCTTTTAGGATAGGAGTTAGATAAATATTAAAATAAAAGTGTAAGGAGGGAATATCTTCATCAGAAGAGTTTGTGGACTTCCTGTTCTCTTATCAGCATTAAATTATGAATCGAGTTTGATGTTATATGATACACATCTATTTGCTCAAGTGCTGATTCTGAAATGGACTTGAGCTTTATGCATGTCATACAGTGCAGTTAATGTTCCATATGGCTTGTAAATACGGAAGCTTGTTTATGTGTGATATACAGTAACTCTTTAAACCATTACCCAACTGGGGGACAACAAGACAAAGAGATATGAGGTTTAAGGCTGGGGTCTTAAAGACATATACGGAAAGTGAGCCTTCAAGGTGCAATCTGTTTGAAGAAGCAGCTTCCCAATCTGTGTTTAATAATATAGTTTTAAAACAGCGGTTCTCAACCTGTGGGTCGCGACCCCTTTGGGGGTCAAACGACCATTTCACAGGGGTCGCCGCGTGCGTTAGCCCGCTATCTTGGTGCCGTCACTTGCAGGGGTGAAATGCTCCCGGTTTGGCCGTGCCTGCGGGTCGCCGGACAGCCGGTAGCTACAGAAGCGGGAGACTTCGCCCACCCGCCCGGACGCCACCATTTTGGTTCTTTTACCCTCTGCGCATGCACAGAACACTTTGCGCATGCGCAGAGGGTAAAAGAACCCAAATGGCCAAATGGGGGCGAAGTCTCCCGCTTCCGTTGCTATCAGCTGTTTGGCGACCCGCAGGCAAGCCCGAACTGGGAGCATTTCACCCCTGGTGCCACGCCCCCGGGGAGGGGAAGGGGAGGGGGTCGCGGCGGCGGGGTGGGGTCGCGGCATTAGAAAGGTTGAGAACCACTGCTTTAAAACTATACAGATGAAGGCTAGTGACTACTACATTTTATCAAAGGCTTGAAACATCTAACTTGGTGTTTTCCTTTCTGTCTCTGAAGGAAAGATAAATCTGATGGGAAACTGGGTATCATTACTGCTAAAAATATTCTCGGTTTCTGGTGTGCTTAACAAGTGAAACCACCAGTAATGATGTAATTTAGCTTGTCAAAAAAGAAAGAGGGGACATAGGGAAAACAAAAGGATGAGGCAGAAGGCAAGGTATAACTAAGGGGCACAAACGCACTATGTCATCTTCTAATTAACTAAGTGATCCTTTATCTGTCAAATCAAGCAGGGAGCTCCACGGACTTGTGTCTTATTGATATTCACATTATGGCCCAGGGAGCAGTGGTTCTAGTCCCAGTGGTTATAGTTAAACATTTTCTTTTTTAAAAGATTGCTTTGCGTGGCCCGAGGTGGTCACCATTACCATTCATAGGGAAATGAGCAAAGGCCACCCGAACTCCACAAACTACTTACCAGGGGAGAAAAAGATGATCTCCAGGGGTACATACTGATTTCTGAATGATTATGAGGAAGGGCCTATTTAAAAAGGCACACCTCACAAAACAACTCATACTTATTATTGTATTCTTGCCACACTATTGTTTTTTCCCCCCAAATTTATTTTCCTAAATTAGGAAAAGGTGCGTGAAGCACCAGTTATTCCATTTTTAATTTCATACAAGAGGTAAATATGTATTTAATAAAGCTCTGCCATGAGGGGGCTGAGAGGAATTTGTTCTAGCTCATTGATTGTGAGCCAAGGCAGTTGTTACAAAATTCCCAATCCCACAAGAACAATAATCCTTAAAGATCAATAATACAATTATCTCCTCACATTGGAGACTACTGGGTTTCCCCCCCCAGGATTTACCCCTCATTTTCTGACATCAATAAGATCAACTAATAACTCAGCTAAGGTATTGGCTCTATTGTTGCTGTTCTTAAACAATTTAAAGTTACTAATGGCTTGTTTTCAAATACACAGATACAAACGTCAGTGTCAATTAATCCCCTGCTTGGAAATGCTTTTGTGGGCATCTTTCACAGAAAGCTAAAGATATGAAAGCCCAAAGCAGTGTTCACATAATCCAGTGGTGTTTACGTATGTGTGCACCTTCGAATCGGTGTTGGCAACTGCCTGGACAAGTCCCTGCAGTTTTCTTGGCAAGATTTCAGAAATGTTTGCCATTGCTGTCTTTTTCCTAGGGTTGTGAGAGAATGACTGGCCCCAGTCTCCAAGTTTCTAGCCTGGTGCTCTAAGCACTATACCAAACTGCCTGAATTACTGAAATCTTCAGTCACTAGCTGAGCCCTAGTGGCTAAATTAAACTAACCCCCTCCATGATTTTAGTTTTAAACTGTGTTGTGTACGTCAACAGAAAGGAAGGCTTGTTCAACAATTATCTAATGCAGAATATTGACTTTTAAATAAAAGAACAATTGGGCTTTACATATCTGGCTGCTTGCCAACAAGCAAACAGCTTTTTTTTTTCTATTTTGAATGTTTTTCCAATACTTTTTCCAAATATTTTCTGAAATGCTAGGATTTCAACAGTAATTATAATAGGCATGCTGTGTTGAGAATATCCTTAAATATAAGATTCTTCAATATTAAATTAATCTTCTGGTTGTATTGGCTTGCAAGACCTGGATCAGAAACTACAACCTGGTGCCTCCAGGTGGTTTGCACTATGAACCCCATAACTTTTCATGCTGTAACCATTTAAAGTTTTCAAAATATTAATGGCAGACACACATTTCAGCAAAATAAGTAACAAGAGTCAGCAACGAATGTCCAGAATAGGAGTGGATAACGATTAGCCCTCCATATATGGCTGAAATACAACTACTAGCAATCTCAGCTAACCTGATCAATGGTGAAGGATGCCGGAAGTTACATTTCAGCAACATCTGGAGCACTATCTCCTGATCTAAATAATGCCTAGAGCACAGATCTACAAGATATAGATCTACAAGATCGGTAGAATCTTCTATAGAACTATATCAGGGGTGTCAAACTCAAGGCCTGGGGCCCAGATCCGGCCCACGGGGTGCTTAGATCTGGCCTGCGGGGCCACCCTAGAAACAGCAAAGGACTGGCCCGCGGTGCCTCTGCCAGTGAAAATGGAGCTTGGGAGGGCCACACGCGTACGCCCCCGAGCTCTATTTTCACTGGCAGAGGGTGGCAGGAGGCCGTCACAGCTGAAAACAGAGCTCAGGAGCCCGTTTTTGCTGGCAGAGTGCTCAGGCCACCACAGATGACCCTGAGACGAGTGACATCAAGCTGGCCATGCCCACCCCAGCCACAACCACTCGGCTCCCCAAGGTCAAACACAACCCTGATGCTGCCCTCAATGAAATCGAGTTTGACACCCCGATCTATATGATCTAGAAAACTGAAGAGGGAGATTATTATTACTAAAAAATTCCTTCCTAAGGGAAGGGGCAAAACTGGATGGAGTTACATTATGATCATCTAATCCACGGGTGTCAAACTCGCGGCATCACGTTGCCATCACGTGACGTATCGTGACATTCTTCTTCTTCGTGGAGCTGAGGTGGGCGTGGCCTGCATGTGATGCATCCAGCCCACGGGCCACCAGTTTGACACTCCTGATCTAATCTATTGTAATGCATGAAAAATAGTTTTCTACTTTTTATTTAAATACATTAACACAAAAGTGCTTAGTAAAACAGGAGACAATATTTGTATAAGCAGAACAATCATGTGTATTGTATAAATGAACATCCTAGAAAGATGATGGATCTATCAAGTAGATGAATATTTGGATTTCAGATGTCTTCTGAGAACACAAATTATGGGTTAGAACAGTGGTTCTTAACCTTTTTGAACGAATCGCCCCCTTGAGCCAATGAGGAAGTTGTCATCGCCCCCCTCCCCCAACATAACATCTCAATCACAACATAGGAACTAAGAATTTCAAGACGAAAACTCTGAAACTAAATTAAGATTCAAGGAAAGTATATATTCACGCACACTGTAAAAAGGATTAAAAAGACACAAAGAAAATTTTTACAGAATGAAAGCAACAAAAATCAGAGCGACAAATTTAATGCCTAAAACTGAAGAAAAATATATATCTACACAAAAAGTTTACACGAAGAGCACAACAAAAAAATTGAAAACATAAAACTGAGAAACCAAAATATAATATCGAACTGGAGTGCACGCTAAAAAAGTACAATACAAAGAGACACACAAAATGTTTTACAGAGCACAACAAAAATTCGAAAACGAAGCCGAAAACTCAAACTGGAACGTGAAATCCAATGCAAGCAAATACAACGATAAAAGCTCAAACAATTATTAACGAAAAAAATGTATGTATACAAAAAGCAAAAAAAGAGAACATCAATGGCTGCCTTGTACTTGGTGAGCTGATGCCAATTTCTTGATGTCTAGAACCATTTTTGTTAATCGCGTTCTTAAATCACCGCGCTGAGAGATCTTCAACATGGCAACACTTCCTCTTCTCGGCCATGTTGAGAGGCCTTCGAAATGAAAGGCACTACCTGCAAATTAAATTTTCGACTGCACTGGAACAGTAGAAAAACACGTGGATGTCGATAAACCTAGTTTCATAAACTTGCTCCATCGCCCCCCATATCGCCCCTTTTTTGTTCCTTCGCCCCCGTGTCGCCCCTTTTCATTCCATCGCCCCCCTGAAAAATGAAATCGCCCCCTGGGGGGCGATATCGCCCAGGTTAAGAACCACTGGGTTAGAACATTGACTGAACAAAGAAAAAGTGTCACTCTAAGCATAAAATTGTAATACTTGCTCACAATTTCACCAAGGAATGGACTGAATGAATAACAAATGTCAATATAAAGTGGAAAAACAAAAGACATTCCCACATACTATTTACTTTCCATCTGCTTGTGTTTACATTTTTTTTAGTAGTGTATGTGTGATCATAGCAGCTCCTTTGGGGTATAGTTCATCAGTAACTAAGACAGCCTACATGTTGATAAAGAAAATTATTCCAGTTGATTATCGAAACAAAACGCATGTTTTCTTTTTCTTTTTTCTGGTCCACACTATTTTATAATTCAAGACTATATCCATCCAAAATTAAGCAGCACATATCATCAAGGACTCGCAAAAGTCTCATGCTGAAGTAGAGCAAAATGGACAAAACTGAGATCTACCAAGAGATTTATGAGTAATATAATACACAGATATATGTGATTTTCTGACCTGCTTTAAATTAAGTAGCTGAAATGAAGAAAGCCTGGCTGCCAAGAGTAGATTTTTAAATGACTGCCTTCAGTTCTCATATTCAAAACAAATTCTTAAGGTTACTAGAATCTACTTGGTGGAGGTCACTGCCTTAGTCAATAAGTTGGCAATTTACCTGCTCCAGAAAATCTATTAAAAAGAAATACCACTTTTAGACAAACTTAATAACTTTTGTTTAAAATCGTACTATTTTACTCTGGTACATATGATCTGTACATGCATTGTAACCACTGTATAGCATGTACCAGGGCAAAAGCAGTTGGAGATTGAACTTGGTATGAATTTTTGAGATTGCACACACATCAAATGTCTTCCTTTGACTACAGCTAAGATCAGAGGACAGTTAATGAAGGGGGAATTAATGAAGGGACCTGACAAACAGATAACCTTTTGCTTGACTTCATCATTATTTAGATCAGGTAATGCTTTTGGTTAAGCCAGGATTGGTATTTACTTGAATTTCTAATCCTTGAAGCCAGTCTCAAGGACTTTACCTTATGCCACCAAGATGGTCATACCACTTAGGTGTTAAATCTTCTTCCTGAGCTTCAAGATGCAGATTCTGATTTAAATAGCTGTTTTGTGTGATTAAGAGTAATTTGAAGCAATTAAAGAAAACAGTTCACTTGTGACAGGTGGCAGAAAACCAGAAGAGATAATTACTTTTTTTTAGCCATCTGTGTTAATTGCCATTAGCCAAATTAAGCCGAGATGAACCTCTTTTGAAATTCCGGGCAAAGGTCTTTCCTCCTTCAGCTTGTAATACAATACTGTCTTGACTAATTAGAAAAAAAGTAATTTCATCCTACAGGCCACAAAGTATCTATTTATTAATTTCAGTGAATGTTATAAAACATGATAATTAAAACTGAACCTTTTCAAAGTAACTATTATGATTGTGGAGGTTGTTTCTGGTGAGCATAAAAACCTCAGCTGGAAGCAAATGTAAGCAAGTTGTTCTTTAAATAGAAATGTGTCTGAAAAATATTATTTTCTTTATTTTGGTATGCAAAAATGCAGGATAGAAAAACATTGTTTTATGGAGCTTGGTGTCTTTTGGACAAGGGAAGATCTCTTGTTTTCTCTATTATCTTCCTGATTTTTTAAAAATGGCAAAGTCTCTTTCGTCCAGCTTCATATTCTATTTCCTTTTCTTTCCCAAAGCCATGGTCAATCAGAAAATGAAAAATCTGTACAGAATATGCACGTATAAATTGTCAAAAACCTAAGCATAATGCCCACTTCTTCCATTACATTGATTTGCTTTCACCTATTATTCACAAAAAGGTCTGCATGATCTGCTCCATTGCCACTGATGACCCAATGGTACATAAGATGACATGTGTGCATAAAAGTCCATATCATCTTTAATGACATGTCAGCTATTGTCTACAGCCCCCTGCCACTTCTGGGAGGGATTCAGCCTATAGGTCTGCCAAAAGAAGGGTCATGATTCAGTTTGACAGGAGAAGAGCTTGGACATATTTTTCCTTAATTGCTTAGCTGTCATCTTAGATGCTACCTTGGGTGACTTTTTCCAGTTGGAGCAATACATGGTATATGATATATTCAAATGCCCCAATATTTCTTTTATTTGAGTTGTTCCTCATTAAGAAGACAAATAACTGTCAGTCATTCTTTCTTTAACCTAACCGGTGGTCATGATGGCAGAAGATGTTTGAAAGAATGAATGAAAGTGAGACCATTTGGATTGCTTTCATTTGTCTTCTGCTCCCTGCAACAGACGTGCCACAATTCATAAGGCTCACAAAGAGAAGCAGGGCTTGAAAGAGGTCCTGAGCTGCATTGTAAAGCCACACAGTAGCATCTTTTTTTCTTTTTCACAGCAGGAAGTGACTTAATGATCCTTTCTGATATTTTTTTCCTCCTTGCAAAGATTGTAACTCTTTCATGGAGGAACATAAAATGTACATGTTAACATAGCCTTACAAATACATTAAGGATATGTACTACCCTTAAGCTGAGCATATCAAGAGAAGAATTTAAGATGGATTCAAAACTAGATTTAACAAAAATGTCATATTTTCCATCACCCATTTTCCACCCATAAAAACTGCCAGATACATCCAGTTTATATGTTTAAAGAGAATTACACGGGGTAAGAAATTATATTGCCTTAATTTCTTTTCCTTTTTTTACAGCATGCGTAGATAACTCAGTTTCAGACGTATTCTGGAAGGCTTACAACATAAAATTAAATAAGGCTTAACATTTAATAGCCATGAACAACACAAACAATACAAGAGACACAGCATAAAACAGCCAGTTTGGTGTAGTGGTTAAGGTGAAGGCCTAGTGTAGGAAGTTAGCACCCACCCCCCTCCTAGAAAAATGAAATATCCTAGGAAACATTAAAAAGGCAGAATATTATATAGAATATCCCTGGAAACATGCTTTTAGGCAGAAAAAAGACTCACTCTTAGTAGCCCCCACCTTTGTGAATGGACCATTAAGACCAGAGCAAACTCACTCATCCCCCCACCTTTGTCAATGGGCAGTCTATTCTACATAACAAAGATAGGATTAGCCCTCTGCCCATCTCACCACATGGCACCTGCGAAGATTGCATCAGCCAGCACTCAAACTAGCCTGGGACACAGACAAAGCCTACAGAGTTAGCTAAGACCCCCGACACCCTGGGAGTCTGACAGCCAATGGGATACATTTCTTACACAGGAACAGGAAACTCTTAAGGTGGGGCCCAAAAGAGAGCATAAAACTGGGGCACTCTCAGCATCTCAGCCCTTTTCTCTCCTTCAACATCTTTGAGGCATGTGATCCCCCTTTCCCTAGGACCTCAGACAGGTCCTGCTGTCCTCCATTATACCATCTTTCCAAGCAGTCCCATGCTTCCAGTGTCTTTTTCCCCACTTGGAACCGAACCCAGAAGGATATTCCTTACAACACTAGAAACCAGGAGACTGTGCATTTTAGTGCTGCCTTAGGCACAAAAGCCAGCTGGGTAACTTTGAGCTAGTTGTTGTATCTGATCCCATTTGTTGTGGAGAAAACAGGGAGTATGTTTACTACTTTGAGTTACTTATAAAGTAATAAAAGCGGAATAAAAATCTAATTTAAAAAAGTCAAGAATTATGAAGTAAATTATATGTAGCAAACCAAAGGAAGGCAACCACAATGCTGGAACATCTCTGTTGTTAAGGAACGACTAGTGAAAATATGTGTAAATGAGAGATAGAACAGAGATGAACAATGGGAGTTCAAAATAGAAGACCCTTAAATCATCCAAAGAAGTTGCATAATGGAAGATTCCTGAGGAGACAACAATTTGACATGATGGATGCCTCCCTCTTGGTCAACAATGGTTGTCAAGAAGAGAGAGAAGTGAAACCCTCTGCCTTTTAATCAACTACTGATTAAAATCCCCTGAAGTCATATTTTTATGACATTTTTGAAGGATGAATAAGCAGTGCCATCTTTTATCCATAACAATCGCTCCAGTGGGTCTCTTTAACTGTCCTTAAATTGTGATTTTTGCCATCACCAGTGATACACACAAAATTGAGCAAGGGGAAGGCTTTTTCCCCTTGCTATATTTAGGCTGTAGGCTTCTGCTTTAATGTGTGAGAAAATGGTCTTTGTTTCACTTGTTCATGGCAAGCCTTGTTAATCCAACATATTGGAAATATAACTCTCATTAGCCACGAATGTGTCTGGCACTCAGAAAGTTGGTGTCTCATAAAAAGCTTCAGTGCAGAAGTACCAGTGTAGTGTCACAATTATTGTCCATCACTCAGTGCAATATCCTCAAGCAATGCTTTTATCAAATGCTTATTGATTAAAAGCTGGTGTTCTTCCTCAGTCTAAAGGATTAGGAAATATTACTGTTGATTTTAATAGTGTTTAGTAGACGGAAATCAGATACAAAGCAGTGTTTACATAGTATCTGTTTCTTTAAAGCTGGACCTTCTGAAACAGCCAGCCTTAATTTAGAATATTTGAAATATTTTGAAGTATTTGAAGAGTGATTGGATTTAGATCATGTTTCCTTCCCCTGCATCTAAGATAGAATGATAAGATTCTTCCTTGAATATTTCTTCCCTGAAGGATATTAGGATATGTATAAAAATAAGTACAGTTTTAAAAACAGATTTTCTAGAAGGCAGGCATCTATGTTTCTCCTCTGCCTTCTGGGGCAAGGGAAATGGAAGGATTACAGTATACTTTGAAAGATGCTGTATATGTAGGCTTACTGTACACCATCTGTAGGGTAGGCTACAGATTGCTGAATTTAAAGTGTGTTCTCCCCATCCATAGTATATTGATTCTTTTTGTTATTATCATTTCATTTTATAAATATTAGTTCTTACTTCCACAACATTAAGGTATGAAAAAAAATATTATGCTCTATATCTCTCATTAAAAATGAATAGATTTCCTATAATTTGCACAGGAAAAAAAAAATATTATTTAACAGAGACTGCTCTTCCTCTCCAAACTTGTACACCACAATTCTTTTTCTTTTCTTTTTCTTTTTTTAAAACCACTTAAGGACACGGGAGCTCTTGATCATACAGGACTGCTGAAGATCAGGACACACCTTCCAGTTAAGTAAAATAACAATTAAAAAAATGAAAAGTGGTTGAAATCTTGCAAGGCTGGCCAGTCTTGTGAGATTTACAGTAGACTCAGCTAATATCTTATTTGAGAATATCAGCAAGCTGAAAAGAAATTAGCATTATTGTATGATGTCTCATAAAGTGACGTTACTAAAATATCAAAGGATTCAGCAATACTGTGAGAGTCTAGGCCATTTGGGAGCTAAATTAAAGGAACTTCTAATACCTTGTGAA
Organism: Thermophis baileyi; assembly: GCA_003457575.1. NCBI lineage: Eukaryota > Metazoa > Chordata > Lepidosauria > Squamata > Dipsadidae > Thermophis > Thermophis baileyi. The sequence continues at coordinate 1,978,137 of QLTV01003186.1, forward strand.
AAGAAATAATTATATTTCGTAATCTCGGTCTGCATTAGGGAGAAGCCAACTGCAGAGTTTAACCCTTTCAAAATGCCAAATTAAGTGCAACGTTATACAATTTTCCACTTTACCAGAAGTGGGAAAATCACCTTGTGTTATTAGTCTTTCCACACACGTGTCAAGATTCTTCAACTCAAGGTTTACTATAGCTATAAATCCCTACCCTAAATATTTATAATAATCTTATCGCTGTAGCCAAAACTCAGCATGCCAGATTTATGCAATTACTCAACTGAGATAGGCTTTACATCTATGCCTGCAACTGCTAAGCCAACCCTTAGTACAAAAGACTTGAAAGCTGATGAATAGGAAACTCAGTCAAGCTTGCTTTCAAGTAAGATCTGTAATTAAGATTTCTTTCAAAAATAATAGTCGAGAATGGCTCAAAGATGCTCCATTTACTTAAGAGATGTATCTCTATACATATCACCAAGGATAATTCTAAATTGTGAAAAAATAAAAGACTTGTATGAAAGCACTTCTCGCTCACAGAACAGGGAGGTTTTATTAGTTGATATTTTACCTTGGCCCTGCATCTCCCATGTTCAGCTATAAAACAAAGGGTTTCATTTCTAGGTGTCCTTCATACAAAACTGGCTCCCAGTTACAGCAGCCATTTGTCAATGGCTAAAGAGCCTGAGGCTAGAAGTAGACATTTAGTTAAAGGACCTTCAGACTCTTTTAAAGAGACCGCTGGGACCAGCCAACTGACCAGCGTGTGCCACCCACCCTAACTCCCTCCTCTGTCTCCCTTTGCTTCTTGCTGTGCTATTCCTTTTAATTGAGTCAGCTCAGTGTGGGCTGTTCCAAATCACTTTAACCTAAACATGCCCCCGGACTGAAGCTCCTAATGACCTTCCCTTGGCCCTAAACACATATGGCTGAGACAATGCAAACATCATTTGGAAGATGAGTAAATTCAATAACTCAATTACCACTGTACCAAAGCTACATCCATCAAAGCTCGACCACAGGAACATGGATTTTTAGCTCCCTGCCTTTCAGTGGCTAAGCATTTGGGCAAGAGCAACTAATCAATTTAGAAATGATTAAACAGAAATTTGTAACACTTGGCATTATTAAACCTTCAATCTTCATTATGGCCTGTTAACGATTACATCATGCCAGTCCAAAATAAATTAACAGGATCTGGCAACCTTTTTGACATAAGTACATACTGGAGGAGGGGGAGAAAATTTATTACAGAACCTTGCAGGTTTACTAGCAAATATACTACCATACCATACAAGAACACCAATGTTCTATGGGATGGAAGATTTATCCTGGATAAAGGCATATGCTTTCGAAAAGGAACGCATCTTAAAAAAAAAAAAAAAGCCCAGTTCAATGTAGTTCAAAGTTTGGTTATCTTTATAAATGTCAATGTTCAATTAATTAATTAATTAATTTTTAACAACAATATTTGTATGTTGCCTCCATCTCAAGATAGATAGCTATCACCATCAAACTGCAGGTACAAAATAGTCAACTCTAACAGCAAAACATTATCAGGGACAAAATGCATCAGCCACTATTTCTGTCAACCTCTTCTCCAAAGGTCTAGCAAAAGAGGATTGGCTCATCACCTGCTTGGGAAAAGGACATCACTCAAGGCTGGGGTAGCCATCAAAAATACTTCTTCCGTGATCCTGTCCCTCAACTATCCAGGGAGAGAGAATCAGAAGCATAACATTCCTGATAATTTTACTCAGAGGTTGGTCCTGCAGAAAGGAAAGATCTGAATCATAAATGTAAGAGTCACTAGAACGCATTTGGAGCATTCCCAGGAAAGTAGGGTGTGCTTACTTTATATAAGATATGACTAGGTTTTCTTAGAACAGGAGAAGGGAGTAAAGGAACACTCTGACGAAGGAAGGCGCTCAGTTTCCCAGTTTAGTCAGGAATAATAACTGGTTAAAAATAGAATAGAAATCTTCCAGCAGTAGAGTTTACGCGTGGGGAACCTGATCTCATCTAGGTCTCTTGTAAAGGGTGACTGGGAGGACTCTAAGACCCTATCTCAGTGTTAAGATATTCTGCAATTACTGTACATTTAAGAAAAAGGGTAAACATAGCATATAGTAATTTTTTTTTAAAAAAATGGTTCATGTGATTGACATGGATGGAAACAGGGCCAATAAAGAATGTGTATGGGTATGTTTGGGCATGAAAAGTAAATCCTAAAATAATCTACACATTCTAATTGTTTTGTTCTCTTTAAATGCAGCTACTTAGAGAGGGATTGTTTAAAGATACATATTAATGTACTGTGAAAACAAGGCTTCATGTTTGTAATTTTAAGCAGCACAGTAGCACACATTTCCAGTAATAAAAGAGAAACCTATCTTGATCGTATAAAAGGCAATACTATTAAAAGGTAGGTTTTAAAGTCAAATGCATCATGATATGGCTGTTTAGCTGATTTGTGTATCTACTTTATTTACATTTAAAGCAAATGCAATGTTCTGTCTGCTGTTAGATTAAATCCAATATGCTACTTGGGTTTTCTTTCTTTCTTTCTTTCTTTCTTTCTTTCTTTCTTTCTTTCTTTCTTTCTTTCTTCTTTCTTTCTTTCCTTCCTTCCTTTCTTTCCTTCCTTTCTTTTTTCTTTTTCTTTCTTTCTTCTTTCTTTCCTTCCTTTCTTTTTCTTTCTTCTTTTTTCTTTCTCTCTCTTTCCCTTCTCCTTCCTTCCTTCCTTCCTTTTTGCCTGTTTTTGAAAATGATTAGAAGGCTGGACTTTGGAGATTCCTATTCAAATACCTACTCTGGAGTGGAATTCATTTGGTGATAAGGCCAATCTCTATTAGCCTATGCTCCTTTGTAGATTTGTAATGAAAATAAAATTGGACTGAGAAAAACTATGCATGCCACCCGGAGGTCCTGAAGGAAAGATGAATATAAATGTTTCAAATATTTTAATAATAAAAGGCTCATCTTTTGTTTTGGATGTGAATTTGAAACATACAATGGGAACAGCATGGAAAATATAGTCAAAACATACACTACCTTGCTTTAGAACCTATTTTTATAATAGACCCTAGAGAAATGTGAGCTTTACAGTCAGATCTTCCTTGTTGAATCAGATCATATAGTATATGGATGACGCGATAAAGCAGAGAATGTCCTTGTTTCATTTGAGAACTTTTAATGGGCTTAAAGTCACAAAATTTCTTTGCGCTGAAACCCTAATTTGATCTTTGAATTGTATGCTTAATACATCTGAGAGTCATAGTTATCCCTAAATATAGAGCATCTGTTAATTGTTTTAAATACCCTTGGACTCCATAAATTTACTGCACCTTTCAAGTATTATACAGTTAGAAAGGAATGGGAGTAACAATCATTATGGCAATCATGCCTATGATGGCTTAGTAATCATGTAGTTCCCGAATGATAACAACAACTGAATTCTGAGTACTACTTTGCAGATTTTTCAATAGGTTTCATGTAGTCTTTGTGGGCAGCTTTATCTTTGTAATAATAATAATACTGGTTTTCCTTCCAAATTAACTGTAGAATCATTAAGATCAGATAAAGGCAACAAACATGCCTCATTTCTTATCAGCTCACAAGATAGTAGTCTCTTATGAAGACCATGTTATCAAGCAACATAGCTAATGTTAGAAATAACTTTATCATGCTATGGGAAAAATCAGCAATCAGTTCCGGTTTAATGGATAAGCCAAGTTCAGTTTTCCACTGTTCCCTATTGTGGGCAGGTTGCAATCAATTTTATAAGGATGTAAAATCTTGGCAGACATGGGATCTCAGTGAAGATTCACGTAGAACAACTTTACAAGATGTGTTTCAGCAAGCAGAATAATGGCAGCCAAGTGATACATCCAGTGCCACAGAGAGGTTATAAGGGAAGAAATGCATTCTGTACCCATAAATGTCTAAATGTTTATGGACCACAGAAAAATTTATTCGTATAGTTCTCTCTCCAAATTCAATAGAGCAATTCTGTTCTATTCCATGCAGTATCCACCCCTCCTTCCTTCTGGACATTTGTTGCCACTAAGCTGTGAGGAAAGCAGTAGTTCATCATCTGGATGCATCTGTGCACAGAGATTAGAACAAGCACCAACCTCCACCACCAACTTAGTGCTCTCCAGATGTGATGGACCCATAATTCCAAACAGCATATTTGAAGTCCCTAAGATTGGCGGGAGCTGCTATGGTGATAATCCAGAATCATTTATGTACCGTAATTATTTATACCAGAATAAACACACATACACACACAGAGGGAGGGAAAGAAATACTGATCTTTAGCTAAATCTCCATCTCCTCCCAAAAAAGTTTATACAGAAATATTTATCTGGAAGCTACCAATTACATTAGAACAGCCCATGTAAATTCATTTTTCACTATTTGCATACTATGTATACTATTATATATGAGAATACTATTATACTCATGCATGAAATGATTATTACATAGTGTACTACACAGGAAAAAAAACCCTCTCATGGTTGGTTGGTTAGTTATTTTTCTACTACAACTTCTATGATGGCCGATCCTGTTTTTCCTTATCTAGATCCACACATAAGGTCAGGACCTCCACCATATCTCTTGTTAGACCTGGGATAGACATGTATAGCTGCACTATTCACATTTTGATGACACGCTACTGGCTGATGGGCTCTATAGCACCACTCAATGGTATGTGCATGGACCACACCTTGACTAAGGACTGGTTATTCACTCCCCACTCTTACAAAGAGTTTAGGATGCCATAATAAATGGTATGGAAGGCTGCCAGAATGTAGAACTACATACCACTATCTGGGTCCCATCACAGATTATCTGTCAGGACAATTAATGTTGCTTCCATCCTGTATCCAGGTCTGTATCCAATCAATTCCAATAAGACAACATCACAAGTGTCCATTCCTAACTACAGGTAGTCCTCAACTGGCAACAGTTCATTTAGTGACCGTTCAAAGTTACAATGGCACTGAAAAAAGTGACTTATGACCGTTTTCCACATATGACTATTGCAGCATTCCCATGGTCACATGATCATGAGAATTCGGACGCTTGGCAACTGACTCATATTTATGATGATTGCCGTGTCCCAGGGTCATGTGATCACCTTTTGCGACCTTCTGACAAGCAAAGTCAATTAGGAAGCCAGATTCATTTAACAACTCTGTTACTAATTTGACAAGTGCAGTGATTCACATAACAACTGTAGCAAGGAAGGTCATGAAATGGGGCAAAATTCACTTAACAAATGTCTCGCTTAGCAACAGAAATTTTGGACTCAATTATGGTTGTAAGTCGAGGACTACCTGTACAACTGACATCAAAATGACAAAATGCATGTTGTGACTTTAGAGCACAATGCTTCTTGCTTCGTATTTGTTTTATGACATTTGCATGCAAGCATATAAGTGAAGTTTGTATCACACGGAACAGGTTAAGCCGTATTTTGTCCCTTCCAAACCCCTCTCTCTCATCGCCCTGTAGATGTCTATGGACAATAATAGACAGATACATGATCTTACTCTAAATAGCGAGGATTCTTTGTTCCTACATCATATTTCCTGATTTTAGAAATTCTAATTTTGAAATAAAGCTATAGAAAAACAGAACCAAAAGGAAATGAAGTTCTTTAAAGTATATGTTTTAATATTCATAGTATTTCATTCATTTTGGAGACATTTTCTGATATGGTGTTTCTGGGCAGCAACCACAGGCAAAACAACAACAATAATAGAGATAATGGAAAATAGACTTTATCATATTAAGACTTTATCATATTAAGTCCTGGTACCACTGTAATTGTATCAGTGTTGGTGCAAAAACTGTACTGCTGTTCTAACACTATGTAATCAAATCTAGGCAATACAGATCATCCTGTAATTTAATAAAGCAACAGTCTTGTTAAACCCACAGTTGTTTATCTCAATCCAAAATATCTGAATACATTTGTAAGGTTACATTACAAAGAAGGATTATATTAGAAACTTTGCAATAGCATCCCTATGGTTGGTCATAAGGGTGAATTACTATGGTGCACTGCAGCAGCTGTAACCTCGAAACCAGATTATAAGTAGCTTTTGGGGGAGGTTCATTGTAACTTCGCTAAGAGACTGGTTGTAAATTGAGGTCTACCTGTATCCATAAATAAATGACCAAGGACACATCTTGTCACATATTCCTGCTTTACTGTCTTTCCATTGTTGAAGCATTCTCTTCGATCTCATCCATGTTCTACTTCTTTTTTATGTGGATCTTACTCTATTCAGCAGTAGTCTTCCTTAATTTTGTAAAATGTTTCATAATTCAAACCTATACAGTTTATCATAAACTTCATCAAAACTGGCAAACATAGTTTCTCAAACATACTTGCTCACATTCACACATTTCTCAATGAATTGCTGAAAAGCAAAAATTTGGAGTGCATTCCAATACCCATCGTAAAGCTGCACCATACTTCCCAAATTTTATTTCCTGATCCTCCCCTTTTAACCAGAGTTCAAATCTCCCAGGTATTTAAACAAACTGATTATTATGTATTTACTCTAGCCATCTTTGTTTTATAGGAGAACAATGCAGTCCAATGTTAAGCAAGCTTTACCATTTTCAACTTATGACTTTTTTGTCATATTTTTATATTTATAGCAATAGCACTTAGACTTATATACCGCTTTACAGTGCTTTACAGCCCTCTCTAAGCGGTTCACAGAGTCAGCATATTGCCCCCAACAATCTGGGTCCTCATTTTACCCACCTCGGAAGGATGGAAGGCTGAGTCAACCTTGAGCTGGTGAGATTTGAACCGCCGAACTGCAGCTAGCAGTCAGCTGAAGTAGCCTGCAGTACTGCACTCTAACCACTTATGTATTCATTTCAAATTCACCTTTGATAAAAGTCTCTAAAATACTCCTTCCAGCATTCCCCCACTTTAGTTTCACTCCAAATAATTTGAGCCATTTTAAATA
>QLTV01003186.1:1989961-2003763 GCA_003457575.1 Thermophis baileyi
CCATTCATCCTCCACCTGTCTGAAGGATGCGGGGAGCATTTCTGCCAGCGTTTTGAAGCACTCCTGCCTGCGATGGGGCGGTGAGGCAGGGATCGAGGCTCCCCTCCTGTTCCTTGGAGGCAGGAGCGCGTTTCAAAAGCTGCCATAGGCAGAGGCCAGGGGAGCCGAGCCAGTCTCGTGGGGTGTGCGTGCACCCGCCTCTCACTTGCTCTCGCTCTCCCGGCCAAAAAAGTGCCCGCAGCAAAAAGAGCGCCTCCCGGCATGCCCCCCTTTCCCCCGGAAAGTAATGGGGGGGCCTTATTTTCGGGGGGGGGGTTCAACGCATGTCCCGAAAAGCCCTGTTGGGCTTATTATCGGGACATGTCTTATTTTCGGGGAAACACGGTACTTATATGCATATAATTATGCATATACACTATAATTTTGAAACAGTACAATAAACTGAACTAGAAGGTGAAACCAGTATGTCTTTGTATTCTGGATCTGTCTTTCCCAGTCTTTGTCCTATCCCCAACTCACTAGCTATTGCCACCTTATCATTCATTTCTCTTCTGAATTGTTCTCTAATCTATACAGCAGTGACGGCGAACCTTTTTTGGTCCGGGTGCCAAAAGGGGGTGTGTGCGCGCGTGCTAACGCGCGCGCGTGCCCACACCCATTCCCTCCCCCCACGCATGCGCACAACCCCCACCACGCTGCCCCCTGCGCATGCACAGGCCTCACTGAAGCTGTGGAGCTGCCCTACTACTTACCTTCAGTGGAGCTGCCCTACTATTTACCTTCAGATAGTTGCAACCAGGCCTCACACACCTCGGCCCATTTAGTCTGCAGCAAGGCTTTCCTGAAGGCCTCTGTAGCTGATAAAAGAGCTCCGGATCGATCTGGAGCTCTGTTATCAGCTGCAGAAGCCTTTCCGGGGCTTCAGGAAGCTTCCCTGAAGCCTCCGGAGTGCAAAAAACGGCCCAATGGCAAACCGGAAGGGTGTTTTTCTGAACTTCCGGTTTTCCCGTTGGGCCGTTTTTTGCACTCCAGGGTTTCAGGACGCTTCCCTGAAGCCTGTGGAGGGCAAAACGGCCTTCCCCAAGGCCGAAAATCAGCTGGCCAGCACGCACATGCGCGCTGGAGCTGACATAGGGCAACGCCTCGCGTGCCCTCTGATATGGCTCCACGTGCCATCTGTGGCCATCACTGCTATACAGTATCATATCTCTTACTCCTTTCTTTTTCCTTCTGTTTCTGATTTTGGGTCTGTTGAACTGAACCAGGAGAGTCCAAGTTCCAATTCCTGATTCAACCACTAGAGGCATTTGCAGGAACTGATGCTTTCAAAATTATAGCAATGCAAAAGCAAACTCAATGCAAGGAAGCCAGTTTGGTCGTGTAGTGAAGGCACCAGGCTAGAAACCAGGAGACTGTGAGTTCTAGTTCTGCCCTAGGCATGAAAGCTAGCTGGGTAACTTTGGGCCAGACACTCTCTGTTCAACCAACCTGACAGGGTTGTTGATATGGAGAAAATAGGAGGAGGAAGGACTATTAGATATGTTTGCAAACTTGAATTATTTGTAATTCAGGGGGAATATAAATAAAACGAATAAAAATGTAGGGTCTAGCCCTTTGGTATCCGCATCATGAGACTATACTCATGTACAAAAGGAGCAGTTTGTATCATGATAGCATAACACTACTCTCTCTTTTGCTTCTCTCGTTGTCGTTATCAACTCTCTCCCCCCCAATTACTCAGTTCACTGCAGGACTTTGGCCCAGTCACTAGCAATCGAATGTACATCTTACCGGGATTGGAGAGACCAATCTTACTTGCCTGAAGCTTGCAGAAAAAAAGTGGAATATGAATGCGGTAAATGAATAATAATAAATAAGACTGTGATTGTCTATCCAGATTTGGTTTCTCATGACACTGATCGCTTTTACAATGAGAAAACTGGTCCACACATGATTCATACGTTGCCCTGGGAATGGGGGCTGTGTGTTCCTTAGTCAATATCTTCACTGAACGTGCAGCTAGAACAGCCAACCCCGCTTACAAAAAAGAGAGACAGAAACTTTCTGATTATAGAATCTTTTTTGATACAATATCTCTCTGTTCAAGTGCTCTCCCAGATACATGTGATTTAACCTTAACGAACTGTGTTTTTCGTGTGCCGAACTTTGGCTACGACTATTAGATTATAAGACTTGAAGTTCAAAACATCTAGAGGCCACCAGATGTATATGGGCTCTTCAATATGTTTCTTTAATGATTGAAATGTCAAGCCAGAGCCATGCTATTTTTCTCCTCCATGCAAATATAAAGTATACAAACCATTATGGGAAGAGAATGAGAAATATTAAAGAACTTTAAAAAGAAAAATAATTGTAAGAATTCAACTTTATTCCCTGTTAACTAGTGGGTCAAGTTAAGGGGAATGTGAATTACAATTTTTGACCACAGGAAAATGTCGCATTCCTAATGAATCAATCTTGATAGTTCTGAAGACTAAAATGATACTTTTGAATTAAATCATTCTTAAAAAGAGGAAAAAGATGGAACTAATTTGCAAGCCTCCTTTATTTGATGCTAAATTTTATGCATGCAAATTTCCAGTGTGAAAATGATATTGGATAATCCCTTTCAATGTTGAATAAATGTCATTGTTTGCCATGACTAATCCATGGTACTGGAGGCGAAATTCTTCATAGGAAGCCATAAAGGGGCATATTCTGCTTCTTTATTATTGAATGTGCCCTAAGAATTTATATTGTTTTTTGAAAAATAAGAATCAATTTACTAAGATATTTTCCAGGATGCAGCCCCAGGCACTTAAGTAAAAGGAAAGGGGAAGTGCTTTGAATCACCAAAGCAAATTCTGTTAACCTGATAAAGCCAGAGCAATCTTCATTTGGAGAAATCTTCTAATTAAATGAATAAAATTATTTTCAAAAGATGTTCAATGAAGGATGCTAAATAGGATTATTCTACCCCATCAATTTCTTTTTTTGATGTTGAACGAATCTGTAATGCCAGGTAACATTATGGTTTTGTGATCACTTCATGCTCGTTAATGGGATTATCAAGTAAAATCTGCTATAAAAATTGGAAAGAAAGCACAAAGGATTTCTTTGCAGAGCAAACTTTTAAACAGATCACTTGGAAATAAGAACGACTGAAAAAAATTGCAGAGCAATGTCCTTTTATCAAATTACCTCTATGGCAATTATTTAAGTCAGGGCATGATTAATTCCCTTTATACGCTACCTACCTCTGTCTCTTTGTCTGACTACCCATCCATATATTTATATCCTGCTCTCTGCATCTTAATTATCTCAATCCTGCCTCTCAATGTTATATAAAACAAAATTTAAGAACCCAAACAAAAAGTAATATTAAAAATTGAAGGGGGTATTAAAAAATAATACAACCAATAAAAACAATACATTAACAGCAACAGAAGTAGGCATTAAAAGCTTAACATTCTTACACATCCAGGAAGAAATTAAAAGACCTTCCATTAAAAGCTTGAATAGACCTGTCATCTGTCAAGAAAGATTGTCGTATCAAAAAGGTTTTCTCTCCCTTTTTTTAGCCAGATGTGGGTGGCTACTCTAAGCAGGATTTCCAGGGAAGATCTTAATATTTAGGAAGGATCACACCAATTTAATAGAGTCACCTTGTTTATTTGCCCAGCTAAAGCCTTCCAATTATTAGTGCTAGCTTTGACTTAATTGTAAATTGCAGAGAGGCTCAGCCAAAATGCATCTCTCTTCCTGGAAATCAGGACAGAGCTTGTTGGCATTAATTCTCTCTTAGAAAATATAACAAAAGGGTCAAAATGGGAAATACTGCAACTTTGAAGTCACTGAATTAGCACAGTGTAAAATTCTGGCTTGGCAGCTTAAGAGGAGATGAGATCTTCTGTTTCAAAAACTGTGCTATCCTGAATAGGCATGTTCTATCTTTCAAAATTAAAAGGGAACACTTAAAAAAAATAATAATTGGACAGCAGTTACTTTGTTCCATGCCCAATAACATAAGAAAAGGGGAAAGAAAAGAATAAGATTATAATAGAATGTAGTTCCTAATAAAATCTTTAATGCATCTGTCACTCACTGCTAGTTTAAACTAAGATTATAACAGCCTTCCCAAAACTAATGGCTTTGCTGATTGAGATTTATGGGAATTGTAGTTTAACACATTGGGTCTGAAAAAAATGGTCAGAGGTCATTAAATTCTAAAACCTCATCGGCTTAATATGGACAAGGCTGTATGCAGTATTTAAAATCTTAATGGCGCTTTGCTTTAATATTAGCACAGGAAGCATTATAAACCACTATCTTGATTCAACTAATCATATCTAGACATTAGAGTTTTGCAACATTAAGTTCTTCACAAATATAATAATTAGGTCAGGTATTTATGCTGATAAAGTGCTTGTGATTTCTGTTACCCCAGCAGTGACTATACATCTATGCTTCTTAGATATTATCTACTACTTACTCTAATGTTATATTCTTTGAGGTGAATGCAATATAAACATTACTTTGCTTGAAAGTGTGCAAAGTATTATTATTAATGATCTATTTGCAAGAGAAAAACTGTTATAGAACAGAACTAAACTGAGAAATTGAGGGGGGAAAAACCATCACAAGAAGGTAGTGACAAATATTTCCATAATTTTGCCAAGAAAATAACAGATGAGTCCATGTAATCCCCAGAAATGAAAAACTATACAAAGGAATCTTTTTTAAGCTTAATTCTGTTGTTTAATTTTGTAGTACTGTCATCATATTAAACCATCAAAGTAAAACTATATTTTTCCTTGCTTATCAAGGGTATGCATGTATGTCTATGGATAGAAGGGGATTATATGGTTCTGCAATCTATGCCCTAATTTCTGATTTACCTTAAACAGGTAAATTTAATTCCTAACATCTGGCTATTTTAGAGATGAGCTGGAAATTAGTAGGTTATTTTAGAGATGAGCTGGAAATTAGGACTCATTCAAAGAATTATGGCATTCTAGTGCCATCTAGTGAAAGTTTACAGCACATTGTATTGTTGTATGGAAACTATATCTTAGATGCTACCAAAGTAAAGCTTCCATGGGTGTAATTATTTTCCAAAAATGCAGTAACAAAAGAAGCAGAATATAAACCCTCCAAGAATCCCATAACATGTATTTGAATGTGGGCTTTCCTTCTCTTAACACTGGATTATATAAACATTTCATGATCTGTTTATATGATCAGCAATTTAGAAATACCCTAACTTGATACAACTGTGGATTGTGTATACAATCAGGAATTAATCAGGACTGAAATGAAATTAAAGAAAAAGAGCACATGGATATCCCAGATTTCTTTTTTTCTTTTTTTAAATCCCCTTTCAAGTACGGTAGAACATAACTTATATTTGTATACCCCCAATTTCAACAGATTTATTGTGTGGTTGTCAGAACTGAATGGAACTTGAAATTTGTAGAAGAACTTCATGTGCTATTTAACAACAAAGAACAAAAGTGTCCTGTTCTCCTAAGATAAATGCTACCTTTTTTACAACTACATCTCAGCAATCTTTCAATGATTGCTTATAATTTTCTTCTTTTGCACAACTTAACTAAAAGCTGGGTTGAGCAACCTGGGCCCTTGGGTCATGGTGGCCTTATTATCATCTGGCACTCTTGTCTTTTGCAAGAAAGCAATCAGATCTCTCTTAAGAACGTTTTCTCTCTTTCCTGGAAGCCTGTTTACAGGGGCCAAAAAGAATGTGGGGATGGAATGGGAAAGAGAACAAAGAAAAGGGGGACTTTTAAAAAGAAAAAAAAACAGAGGTACAAGAATGAAAAAGGATCAGTAGCTCCACTCATAACTTGTTTCAGCCTTACTTCTAATTAGAATGTGGCTCCAAGCAGATAACTCTTGAGCAAATGGGACTGTGAAAAGGAAAAAATTAGTCATGGTGGCGCAGTGGTTAGAGTGCAGTACTGCAGCCTACTTCTGCTGACTGCCGGCAGCCTGCAGTTTGGCAGTTCGATTCTCACCGACTCAAGGCTGACTCAGCCTTTCATCCTTCCGAGGTGGGTTAAGTGAGGTAAAATTGTTGGGGGCAATATGCTAACTCTGTAAATTGCTTACAAAGGGCTGTAAGGCACTGTGAAGTGGTATGTAAGTCTAAGTGCTATTGCTATCTTGCAAGGTATATTTACTTATAAAGGCGATGTTTATTTTTTTCAAAAATTGTATGGTATACTTTTCATATGTTGTATTGTTGTTTTTGTATGTTGTATGTCATATTTAAAAAACTGTATTCATTAACTTTCTATATGGTAATTATTACTTTAGTTTCTAATTTATCTGATTCTTGTGATTAGGACTGCAAGTGGAAAATGTTGTGATGAATTTAAGAAATAAATTCCCTCTTCCATAATCCCTTGCCTTAATTCAGAACTAATATCAAGAGTATCCATATGACAGATAAAATAGTACACTTTATTAAGGCAGTGTGTTAACTTTCCAAGCAAATAGTATAAGATAAACAACTTTATTCAGGTTAAATCATAAAATACCACAAGGTTTAAAAGCAATCCACCTCCCCCCCCCCAAAAAAAACCTTTTACTTTTCTTTTAGGCCTTTACACAAGTTTTGACTTTTTTATATGTATCTTGAAATAACTGTTCAATTCCATAAATCCAAAATAGGTTTTTGTGGTGGCAGCAATTTAAAAGAGACGATTCTTCTTTTATTTATACCACACTACACTGCTCTATTGGATTCTGTTCTGTTTTCAATTTTCTTTTTCCTTTTCCAAAGCAATAATTAAGTGATATTCACACCATTATGAATGTAATGATTACCAGATTAAATACTCCAGGTGCGAAATCCTTATAAATATATATTTGCCCTTATATAGTAAAGTACTGTTTGAATAATACCTTAAATATTGTATGATGGATATCCCTAATTACTTGCCAAAATATTAGCTGCTACATGAACTAACAATATAATTTAATGCTCAAATAAACTTAAATGCTACTTTAAAAGCATTTAGTTAGTTCCTCTAGTGTCTACAGTGGTTATGTGGAATCAAAGAATATTACAGCATTTGTATCAAATGTTAAAATTTTTAAAAGCTAATGTGTAAAGATCACATCTAATTCAATGGCCATTAACAGGCAGAAAACAAATAATTACCGGTTAAGAACTTTTTATTAAGTTGTATGCAAACATCTTTGAAAAACTTAATGTTCCTTGTAAAGAAGAGAATATTGAAGTTTGGATTTGTCCTCAGGAAGACAAAACTCTTTTTCTAAGCAATAGAAACCTTGTTTGCTGACTGACTTGGCTATTTGCACAGGTGATTTTTCCTTAGCATACAACATCAAAGCAAATGTGCAGCATTGTTCTTCAGGATTTCACAATGGATTTCCCTAACAATATATCTAACTTTAATGCCACTGTAATTAATAGGGTATTATTAATTAAATTATACTTATATTTCATATTGGTTCATAGGTTATGGAACATTTCTCTCATCAAGTTCTGAAAATATTTTAACTAAAGGTGAGGTTGAAAAGGAAAGCCTGCTACCTCTTTGGTATAAAACAAGTTATGTTGCAATCCTGCATCATAATCTTAATCTCTAATGAAACTACTGTCAGATAGCAGATTTTATTATATTTGCAGCTCTGTCTTCTACAAGCATACTCATCATAAATCCAAATAATTTGGGTAGGGCATAGTCCCCCAAAAATATAATCAATTGGAGCTTTGCATTAGGTTAAAAATAAGGCTTAGGGGGTGACATGATAGCAGTGTATCCAATATCTTAAGAAGCAGCCACAAAGAAGACCTATGAGTCAAAGCACCTGAAGGCAGAACAAAAAGCAATGGATGGAAACTAATCAAGGAGAGAACCAAGGAGAACAAGGAACTAAGGAGAAATTTCCTGAGAGTTAGAACAATTAATCAGTGGAATGGCTTGCCTCTAGAAGTTGTGAGTGAGCCATCACTGGAGGCTTTTAAGAACAGATGGGACAAACATTTGTCATCCCCCCTTTTTTTTAAGAAAGAAGGATGGGGATGACAATATATAGTAGACAAAGTGGGAATGAGAAATGAACCAGATCAAAAGAACAAGTTTTCCCAAAAGTTATGTTTCTTGGGAGATCTTCAATTCTAAGAAAACACTATACATCAGTGTTTCTCAACCATGGCAACTTGAAAATGGGTGGACTTCAACATGGCTGGCTGGGGAATTCTGGGAGGTGAAATCCACATATCTTTAAATTGCCAGGGTTAAAAAACAATGTTGTATATAGTTTACCTTTTCCACTACTGTCCTGTCAGGGTCTATTAGAAGCCTTGAGTATCTAAAGAATAATAAATTTATTATTACATAAGGTGGAGTGTGATCTATACAGGTTTATCCATCTGGATGTCGTATATCACAGAGAAAATAGGTTTATCAATTCATACAGCTATTATGAGGAGAATGGGAGGCAGGGGTGGGGAAGGGGAGGGGAGGGGAGAAATGGTAAAATGAGAAGCGAATATTTGAACCGTGAGAATATATTGAAAATGAGAATGATTTCTCATGAGTTCTAGCTATATTTCTGAAGAAACAGATTTTTGTAATTGCAGTGTAAAATTAGAGAAACAGTACATTTGCATATTTCAAAAGTGAGGAAATCAGTCATCATGTATTTTATTGGTACAGCTGTCTTAGGTCCTGTAAAGCTCAGTATCTGCAGAACGCATTTATCTGCATATCTGTATCTTTTCCTCTTGGCCCCTCCAGGGGCCATCCAGGCAGTTACTTACAACGACAGTCCGTTTTCTATATGTTACATATATATAAAATATGTAACCGATATATATATATATCTGTTTATATGTGTGTGTGTGTGTGTGTGTGTGTGTGTGTGTGTGTGTGTGTGTGTGTTTTGAGGTTTTTGCGGGTATTTGTATGTAGGTCTGTGGTTATTCGGGTTTTCTCCCGCGTGAAGTTGGAGGTGTCATTGCGACGTTTCGACGAAGTCTCATTCGTCATCATCAGGCTGGTTATCAGGCTTGTGTCTTCGGCCTCGTGCTTCTAGGAGCACGAGGCCGAAGACACAAGCCTGATAACCAGCCTGATGATGACGAATGAGACTTCGTCTATATATGTATGTATGTATGTATGTATGTATGTATGTATGTATGTATGTATATAATGCCAGCCTTTTTCCTCTTCTTCTCCTCATGCATAATTAAGAGATCTAGGGATCCTGATTGAGACTGTTCACCATGTCTAAATTTTTTGCATTTAAAAAAAAATGAACTGAACTTATTTCAAAATGTGAGATACAAAATATTAGCCAAGATATAAATGGCCACTAGATGGCTTCCTTATAATGAATTTAAAGCTATAGAAAAATGACCCTGGTTAGAACCATCAAGAGAAGTGGCTGATGAAAGCTTAGATGCTATTCTTATGAATAACAGAACAACTTCCATTACACAATGTCAAGTACAAAGAATTAACAACTAAGCCTTGTTACTTTGTCCAAAAGCTTACTAGATACTATTTGATCAACATCTTTTTTTAAAAGGGAAAAGGCTATAAGTAAAGCTGAAATATGAAAAAAAAAATGCATTTGGTTATTGCTACATGCAGCAACAGAATAAAATGTAAGTCTTTCATTAAAACAACATGAGTGTTGTAACATTGTCTTCTACTATTTGCTATCACAATTATCTGAGTTTTTTGTGCAATGACTGAAGTTGTCCCATTCAATTCCAAAGGCAGGGGACCCAAACTTAGGGGCCACAACTAAAAAGGCATTTGTTTCAGTCACCCTTTTATTGTCCATTGACAGCAGCCAGCAAAATAAGCTAGCCACCCATAAAGATTTCAACAGCAGGGCTGCTCCGTTTCAACATTTGAATCCCAAACAGTTTACACTAATTTGAAGCATCCGCTTTATAACAGATGAAGCAATCAACATATTACATCCAGCTACATTGGTATCGTCACTGATACAACTGAAACAACATTTCAGCCTTTAAAAGAATTGCTTCTTTTAAGCAGAATTCCCCAGGAAGCCATCTTTAAGGAGTTACAGCATAAAGCATCCAGTTGTTCTGAATGCTTATTAGCTGCATGTTATTTCAGTTACATGACTTGGCTCCATTTAGTAATTCTTGTCATTTGTGTTTTGCTGAAGTAGACGCAAAGTAAAATATTTCATAGCTGCATATTCAACCTATATAAAAAGCATGTTCCTCTAAAGAGACTGAAAACCAAACAGCCATTCCAAACTTCAGACAGGAAACACCTGGGCTCTTGTGGTAAAATAGCATCACTATGAGCACACTGTTAAGTTTTCAAATAGACTGGATTGGTTTCTTATCCATTCAGTTTTTATAAAACTAACACACAAAGAGGCTTAAAATCTATGCAATGCAAACTTGTCCTGAGTCCTATATTAACCTGTTTCCCAAATGTTCCGTGCGTGTGAAATCTGCAAAAGGCCTTGAGAAAGTGAAAATGTTATTGGTGACTATATTCTCTTTACTTAAATGATATGTACCAGCCTGGTCCCTAGGATATCAAATAGCACTGTGTTCACCTAACTTCAACTTGACAAGAAGAACTTAGTTCAGGACAAGCCCAACAGGGATATATGAATGTAACCTATGCTGTTGCAATGGATGGACGGCCTGTACAGCCGGAGTGTGTTCTGAATCATAAAACATTGCCATTAAGGGTAATGATAAACAAATCATGCAAGCACTCCACTCACCCACCCCTTCTTTATTTCTCTGAGCCAAGTTAATATTTAAAAGTCATCTATTTCTAAGCAAAAGACTTGTTTCTAAATATTTTATGCCCTGATCCACAGACTGGTCAAAGCCAACAAAACAAAACACATTACTACAAGCTTGGACAGAAACTCTCCCTCTAGCTGGATAAATAGATACAATTCCCCTGTAATATGTATTGGATGCATGTGTAGGAAGCCCCCAGATTAAAAATATTCTTTATTCTTAATATTAAAAAGAGGCAGGATAGAATATTTCCCCAAAGGAGAAGTGGAGTAAAAGCCTTAACAGAGGCAGAAAGCAGCCCCAGTCTTCCTGCCATAGGAAAACAGCTTCGAACTAAGAAGCTTGAAGAGGCTGGCCTTTAGGAATGCAGATTTTGTATCCATTCAGGAAGATTGGGCCAATCTATTCACAAACAAAATGCCTTCAGCCACAGCTCCCCCAGGCTGGAGCTGATGGGATTAAGAATTTACATTCCTCCACCCAAATTCTAAGGACAGGACATGTCCTTTAGGACATAATAGGATTAACCCACCACCATTGGAATAGTAAAAGATACAAGGCTCACTACATTGCACAACCCCCTGGAGCATCTCAATCACAAAACCCCAGAACCCTACAAAGATCCATCCTCAGCTATTTTGTCAGCCATCTCAGAAACATGCTGCTGTCACTGAAGTTTCTGAAAACCAAATAAAGAGAGAACTTCTTTCCTTGTAGCCAGCCTCCATTTATTTTTTTTTCTCCCGGCTTGGTACCAGACAGGATTTTTCTTCTAACAGGAAAGGAAATATACATAAGAAACACTGCAGCAAAATTGAAAACCCCTAATTCAGTACATGTTTTAATGGCATGCTACGTTTGTGTATCTTTACACAGATTCCCACACACTTCTGCTTTTCTCTTTAAACTTATCAAACATCAGGTGCATTCTGTAACACCTGGAAAGTTCCAAAATGTATTGCATGGGTGCATTTAGTATTTCATATTTGATATAATGCTCCAGAATTTTCCAATTATTTCTGTTCCAAAATCTTAAAGAAATTTGAGTACAATGGAGAAATACAGTGAGTGGGGCTTTGGGGTCAACAGAGTAGATTCACAGCAGGGTAAAATAGATTTGATCATTTTGAATGTCCCAGTATAATGTCCCTTGAATGACTAAGGCTTAAAGTATAAACCTTTATAATAAAATTTAAACGCCTAGGTCGGTGGGTGTAGGGGAGAAAATTCTGAAAACATCACACTGGTAAAACAGTATTATTCATACATACTGTAATATCCTTTACAAAAAGACATAAATACAAATTTATTGAAAGAAGACTTAATATACCCAGATTGCACACATATATACAAATTCATATAAAATAGCTTTTCATCTGCCTATTATGTGAAACAGACAACTATGGTTGCTTTGGTAAATCCCACTGAAAATATATCAGAATGTGTACTGTGTGCATCAGACATACATTCTATACAAAATGGTACTGAATCTATTGTGATATTATAATTAGGGCTTCCACTTCTGGGCAGCAAAAACTTTAAAGCTTCCTATTTGCAGCCTTCTAGTAGTTGTCCAGGGTTTTGCAATCAAAATTTTATAACTTTAATTATAATACTAATATGAAGTGAACTGGGGAATAGTTTTAAACTCCCTAATTTATGAATATAGTATCAAATCCACAGAGATATTAGAAAATACGTTGTTGCAAATTCTTGAATTAAAACAGGAATATATTACAGTATCCTCAAAACAAGCTTTAGAGTTTATAAAACACTAGTTATAATTTGACTTAAGGACTTTACATGAAAGGTTTGAAAAGTAATCCCACCCCCGTTAAATTTACTTTAACTTTTGGGGGGGGTATATGGAAGGAAACTTGGTATAGCTGAATCTGATTTCATAGCAAAGAAGAATGAGAGTTTGCAAAATAAACCTGAAATTAAAAGCTCACAATTATTCTTAATAAAAACATTTTGGCATCTATCTACCTGATGCTTATCATCCGCTATTATAAATTTTACTGTTATTATTGCATCCACAATATCATCATCGCCATATTAAAACATAATTACATATAACACAACATAATTCAAATGAATAGGAAAATATCAAGCTGAAAAAAAAATGTGAACAATTCCCAAGGAAGTATGTGGTAGTTTTGACATATTATAAAATGCAAACAAATAGCTAATGATAGCAAAAAACTAGATTTCCAGACTATGATGTCCAAACTCACAATTTCTGAAAGAGTGGAAGAGGAAGAGAGAACAGCACTTTAGAATAGATATCTCCAGATCATAATCCAAGATAATTGGGTAGGGATAGGCAATCAGAATTTTTTTTCCATTGGCTCCAGCTCCATGCTCTGCAAAGGATTGTGGGAGCCATTGTCAACCCTGAAGCTGGCCTTCAAAGTATCTAGAAGGCATCAAGTCACCATCCTCTGCTTTTAGGCATCAGTAATACGAGACATTGTGAACTCAGATAAGTGAGAAAAGTATTTGAAATAGCAGTGGTTCCTCTAAATCACAGGTCTTCAAACTTGGCAACTTTAAGACTTGTGGACTTCAATTCCCAGAATTCTCCAGCCAGCTGGCTGGAGAATTAGCAATAGCACTTAGACTTATATACCGCTTCATAGTGCTTTACAGCCCTCTCTAAGCGGTTTACAGAGTTAGCATATTGCCCCCAACAATCTGGGTCCTCATTTTACCCACCTCAGAAGGATGGAAGGCTGAGTCAACCTTGAGCCGGTGAGATTTGAACCGCCGAACTGCAGCTAGCAGTCAGCTGAAGTAGCCTGCAATGCTGCACTCTAACCACTGCGCCACCTCGGCTCATAATTCTGGGAGTTGAAGTCCAAAAGTCTTAAAGTTGCCAAGTTTGGGGACCCCTGCTCTAAATTACGTGAAGTGTTAGTACCACGTGATAATGCCTTGGTAAGACCATACCTGGAATTCCACATCCAGTTTTAGTCACTACAACATAAAAATGATA
>QLTV01003186.1:2004228-2015810 GCA_003457575.1 Thermophis baileyi
AAATTTGCACTGCCGAACTGCAGCTACGGTAGCAGACAGCTGATGTAGCCTGCAATGCTGCACTCTAACCACTGCGCCACCTCGGCTCATAATTCTGGGAGTTGAAGTCCAAAAGTCTTAAAGTTGCCAAGTTTGGGGACCCCTGCTCTAAATTAATAATAGCTATGAAAGGGAAGAGAAGAATTGAAATGAGTGTGGTAAATATTGATGTTGAAGAAAAAAACTGCATGAAAAGTAAGGCATAAATTCTGTTGAAAAGTAGAAAGGCTGCTTACGTATAGTGTAACTGGAGAAATGTTAAATATGTTGTGGCTGTGAGATTTGTTGAATGTGTGTGTGGAGAATAGTGTTATTGCTCTTTAAAGGAAAGACAGCAAAAGTGAAGTAAAAAAACAGCGGGAGGTAAGTGTGCCTGGAAGGTATTACACACATTTCAGATAGAAATGTTCAATGGACAATGTGAAAATTTTAGGAAGTACATTGAGGCTTTATGCCAGGCAGGGAGAATGTTTTCCTCTCTTTAGCAGATCATTGAGAACTGTATGAAAATTATCAAAAGTTTATTTACAAGTAGTCCTCAAATTACAAGTGTACTGGAGTCTTCCCATTACAATTGTAAGTCATTAATGGATGTAAAACATTACGGATCTGATTTTATGATTATTATTTTTTTGCAGTGGTCATTAAGTGCAAATCTACTATTTGCTATGCTCATGGTATTGCCCAAAACTGGAAATGCCAGTTTTTGCCAAAACTGTTGTAAAATATGCTCATGTGAGCATGCAAACAGCAATAAATGCGGCTGGGTTGCTGTACAGCCATGTGACCAGAGGAAGGGATGACTGCCAGAACTTTGGAGCCAGGTTTTAAGTCTCCCCTTTCAGATAGCTCATAGCTTTAGTCGATCACTGTGCAACAGGTTGTAATTTGAGGACTACCTGTACTGTCGACTGGTTGATGTGGGGTAAGTGTATAATAAAGTGAATAGGTTTGCATTATACTGTAGACGTTTTGGTACAAACGTGAAGTTGAAGACTGGTTGCTGGTTATGGTAAGATCAATAGTTGATAGAAGTACATGACATAATCAGTACATAATCAGAATGCTTAGCAAAAGATTTAATATTGAGCAGGGAGTTTGAGAAATTAAAGGATTCCCCATGAGAGTCAGGTAGATCATACAATGAAATAAAGACTTTGGATCTGAGCATTATTGCATGGAAAAACCAAGGTTTTTCATGCAGTAATTATGTTTGACAGGGAAAATGAATATATGGCAAAAAAAAAAACAAACCCAAAACACATCTGTTGAATGTTTACTATAGATGGGAAAATAGATAGCGAAACATGAAGTCATAGAGATGCTGGTGGAGAGGAAGTGAGGGATATGCAGTCTGTTAAGAGGAATGAATGTATGGAAATGAGGATTCAGGATTCAGTATGTCAGGAAAAACACAAAAGTAAATTGAATGTAGGAGCAATAGCATACTTAAGAAATGTGCCTCTAAAATAAGAAGCAAATAAATGTACAGTGGTATCTCGGTACTCATCATTAATTGGTTTTGGGGAAGTGCGATGAGTACCAAAAACAATAAGTACCCAACAAATTTTTCCCATAAGGAACAATGTAGTAAGTCACAAGGCAGCTGATACTGACAAGTTCTAGCTTGTGTGTTGCGTACCAAACAAACAATGAGTTTGTTTGATGATGCTTTCTCCGGACCTCTGGTAAGGTAGGAGAAACCACTGTAGGGTTCTTGCATGTAGACGAGCCCAGGGAACTATCGCGATGACGATACCATCTTGCCTAGGAGCTTTGAGAGAATGGCTAGTGGAACCTTGCGGTCCGCCCAAATCTGATTTATTAATGTCTTTATGCTTACCTGTCATTCCTGTGACAGGAAAACCTCGCATAGTGAAGTGTCTATGATCGCCCCGAGGTGAGGCAAACAGATGGTAGGAATCAGATGACTCTTCCCGTAATTGATGGAAAACCCGTGATCCTGAAGAATCCGGACTATGACCTGTAGGTCC
Source organism: Thermophis baileyi (assembly GCA_003457575.1). Classification (NCBI taxonomy): domain Eukaryota; kingdom Metazoa; phylum Chordata; class Lepidosauria; order Squamata; family Dipsadidae; genus Thermophis; species Thermophis baileyi. Next base: position 2,006,262 of record QLTV01003186.1, read on the forward strand.
TCTGATGCCCGATTGTGGGAGGAAGACTGGATTAGGATGTTGTCCAGGTAACATTGGACTTGTATTGGAAGTGCCCTGATGTGAGCCGAGAGTGCTGCCAGGACTTTGGTGAACACTCTGGGTGCTGAGGACAGACTCAACGGTAAGGATCTGTATTGGTAATGATGATCCACGTAGAAGAATCTGAGGAATCGCTGGTGCGATGGTAGTATGGGGATGTGGAGGTATGCTTCCATCAGGTCTATGGATGTTAAGAAGTCGCCCTCCCGGATGCTCTTCAGGATGGACTGGAGAGATTGCATCTTGAACCTCTTGTAAATGAGGTACTTGTTTAATCTTTTTAGGTTGAGAATTGCTCTCCCCCCTCCTCCCCCCGAGTTCTTGGGAACCATGAATAGAAACCCTGTCCCTGTTGGTCCACCGGGACCAGCTGGATGGCTTGAATGTCCAACAGGTGTTGAATTGTGGTCTCTATGAGGTCCCTCTTTGCATTGTCCCCTGGTACTGGACAACGTATGAAGAATCTTGGGGGTTTGGAGAGAAATTCTAGCCTGAGGCCTAGCTTCACTGTGTTTAGAACCCACGTGTCTGACGTGGTTGCCTCCCATTGGCACAGTGCTAGGCGGCTGCCAATGGGAGGGACTGGCCTGGGGTCACTTGTAGCACCGGAAGGGACAGCCTCCAGAGCCACGAAATTGTTTCTTGGCCTGGAACTGTTGTTTGGCTTTGTCTCGGAATCCGGCTCTATTTGTTTGCCGGTCGGTTCCCTATGGGAACCTCCTTTGGAAGTAGCCTTGACTCATTTCTGTTGGTCGAAAGGAGGAATTACGTGCATAAGGTGATGGCTGCCTATCTGCTCGCCTAGGTAAGGATGGCAGGATCTTCCTCCTGTCCTTGGTCTCTATCAGGATGGGCTCCATGGCCTCTCTAAAAAGCTTGCCACTCGTGAATGGTGCCGAGGCTAGCCTCCATTTGGACTTGGCATCCGCCTGCCAGTTGCCAAGCCACAACATTTGCCTGGCCATCACTGCTGAGGCCATTGCCCTGGACACGAATTTGGCTGTGTCCAGGGTGGCATCTGCCATAAATTCTGTCGCTGCTATCAGCTTGGTGATGTCCTGTTGGAGGCGCTGATTGTCAGGTGGAATCCTGCTTTGCATCTGTCACAGCCAGGCTAAGGAGGTCCTGCTGAAAAGTGAGGCGGTCGTGGTTGATCTGATTGCCCAGGCCGCTGTCTGATGGACCCTGCAAAGGGCCAACTCTGACCTCCTATCCTCTGGCTTCAGAGTGTCTACTGTGTCCTGGGATACCAGGTTAGCCGACGTTAAGGCCGCTACCGGTCTGTCAACTGATGGCAATTGCAGTTCCTCTGCGAAGTCTGAGGCTATATTGTAATATTTTTTGTCATTCCCATTTGGGTTAGGATATGTCCCTGGTTGATTCCATTGTTTTCAGACCAGATCACGAAACAATTGTGGCGAGGGAATTTCTTCACTCTGTGTGCAAATAGCAGTGCATCTGGATCTGTTGGGCCCGTGGGAGTCTTTGAAACCTTAGGGTCATTCCCCATGTTGACTGTGGCCTTGACCTTAAACAGGAGAGGTTTAAAAAGGGAGGGGCAGAATAGCCCTGTGAATGCTGGTGGATCAGGAGCTGATCTCTCATCTTCTGAGAGGCTCCATTCTCTCTGGTCCTCCTCTCCTGAAATTCCATCTCTGCTCTGTAGGGATGGAGTGGGGGAGTGTGACTCCCTAAAATTCCTTAAGTCCTCCTGACTTTGGCGTGCCAGGCGTTGGCTCTGCTCCAGGGCTGAGCCTGATGCCATAGAATCTTTCTGATTCCCCTGTTGCAAGGATGTGACTAGTTCTTGCGTTAAGGATATCAAAAATCTCATTTGCTCAGCAATCCCTAAGCTTTGACTCTCCCCCAGGTGTAGGCTGGCTGCTGTGGGGGTAAAGGTGGCCTCTGGAGCCATACACATCTTTAAATCAGGCTTCCATTCACTCTCTTCTGACAGGTTGTCTGGCTGAGAGGATTGATCTATAGTGCCCTCTGGTGACCAATTTGGGAGACTCAAATGACTCTCATCCCTCGCTGTCTCTGAATGTCCTAAGGCAGGGGTCCCCAACCTTTTGGACCTCAGGGACCACCAAGGTCATAATTTTAAATCCCGCGAACCACCAAATTCATAATTTTAAATCCCATGGACCCTAATTCATAATGTTAAGTCCCGCAGACCACTAATATGAATTTTTTAAAAAAAGATAAATACATTTGTAAAATAATGATCAGAGAACTTCCATTTTATTAATATGAAATGCACCTATTTAATATAACAAAATTATAAATGCTTATTTAATTATAACAAAATCGTAAATGCTTATTTAATCATAACAAAATCTTTAAAGGTTGTTTTAATTGTAACAAAATTATTAAAGTTAGTGTAATTATTACAAAATAATTGAAGCATTGAAGCTGGTGGCTTGCTGATGTTGTTGGGAAAGTCAGTCCCATATTCCAGAGCTGTCGCTGTAGTCCGTGCCGCTTCAAATGCTGGTGCCGCACTACAGCTGAGAGAAGCAGCTGGAGTTTGCTGTCCATTGCAGATGCTTGCTCAGCCCCCTGCAAACTCTCACCACCTGCAAAGTTGCACATTGCAAGTGCCACCCCAGGGCAGAGATTTCCAGCCCCACCACGGCCAGTCCCATATTCCAGAGCTGTAGTAGTCACACTCACAGGACTGGCCCGTTGCAGCTTGTCCACCCGGGGGCACTGTCCATTGCGGATGCCCCCTGCAAACTCGTCTCTCGAGGAGCGCTCGCTGAAGTGTCATGGGAAACTTCGGCCGGGCTCCTCGAGAGACGAGAGTTAGCAGGGGGCCGATCTAGCAGGCACTTTCTCTCGGGCCTCCCACCTGGAGGCCTTGCAGAAGGAGAGATGTAGACCCGAAAGATGGCTGAACCTTCCCCCCCCCAGGCAGCCGTTTGGCTGAGCACAGCAAGTTCTTGGTCTTACCTTCCTGATCCAGCTCGTGTGGCTCGCACCGCTATACTCAAGGTGAGGTTTGCGCTCGGCCTTAAGAGTGGGGGTTGGCGTGTGGGCGGGGTGATGTTGGGTGGTACAGCGTTGTGTTCCCTCATGTGGACTGGAGTAATTGCTCTCGGCCATATCCGGCCCAGGGGCCAAGATTTCTCCACGGACCACCAAAATTTTCTCGCGGACCACCAGTGGTCCGCGGACCACAGGTTGGTGACCTGTGCCCTAAGGGATGGATGATTTCCTTTGCTCCAGGGAACTCTGCTATATCTCTACGCTCTGCCTGTCTTCTAGCCTTTGAAATCTCCCTTTCCAAGGCTTTCTCCCTTCTGAGGGCGTCCCGCTCCTCAGCTTTAGAAATCCTTCTATTTGCAGCTATTTTTCCACTGTCCATCTTTGGAGCTACAGGGCTTTTTTGTTCTATCTGGGGAAGTACTGAACCCCCCCTTTCCCCCCCATTCACGTGAGCCATCTTGTGGCTATCTGATGCAGCAGTATTCTCCATCCTTTGATATGCTGGGGATTTTCCAGACCCCTGCTGGGGAGGCGCCAGGATGTCCGCTGAGGAGAAGTGCGCCAACTTTGACTCTTCCAGGAAGGAGCCGGAAATGGTGGCTGGGCTGGGTAACTTTGATCTCTGGCCCCTGATATGGCAGCTGCCAACCAGGTCGACTTGCCAGCACTGTTTCAGCGGTTGTGCCCTGGAAACCCGCTGTATCTCAGTAGCGGCGCTGGTCAGACTGGTTTAGCCTAACTCTTTGCAGCCGCTACCAGGTTAGACCGATAGCCAGCTGGTGCCAAATGGCGTTGCCTTGCCCTTCCCGGGTGGCAGCGCCCTTCCAGGACCTCTCCAGCACCGAGCAAGCAAGGTAATCCAAGCCGCGCAGCTGTGGCACTCTTCAAAGCCTCCTCTGCGCTAATCAGCTGTTCTTCGGCTTCCCCGTTCTTCCACCGCGATTCGGCGGCGCGGTCTTCAAATTGGAATCTTTTCCGACTCTCCACTGAAATCCCTGAAAGTTTAGTGCTCTACAGCTGACTCCAGAAACAATTTAGACTAATTGCCTCTCTTTCTAACCAGGCGCCTTGGAAGCGTTGCTTCCCAAACTCCAGTCTGCCGTTTTTCTCTGCTTTTCTTAAAGCGGCAGGCTGTGCCTGTTTTCAAACCTGGAAGGCTGAATCAGACTGCTAATTATGTCCATTAAACTCCTTTCCCACTCTGAGAATCCAAAGAATATCTCCTTTCCTTTCAATAGCTCAAAAAAACTCGTCTCTCTCAGATGTAAGACTGAATCAAAACTGGGAGGTAACCAGGAGAGGCGTGGCAGAAAGCTCAATGGATTCACTCTCCAAAAGGAAGAAGGCAGAGCAATACCCTTACTTTGGATTCTCAAGGCAGTACATCGGAGAATTGATGAGTTTTAAAGTATTTGAGTACCAAGGTACCACTGTAGTTTGAATACAAAAGTAAGTGAGTACTTCAAGTGAATTACAATAATGACGTCTGATCACATGAAGAAAATGAATGAGGACTGAATTGCATAACAAAAGTATGAAGAAATCACAGATTAGATGAGAGAATGGGAAAATAAGACAGTTGTGGTTAGTGATCCTTAAAAAGAGAGAGGATAAAAATTTAAAGAATAAAAGGCAGTGTATGAATTATATGGATGCAATAAAAGCAAGAATGGATTGAGAGAGTAACAAGGCATGAAGAAGTATGGAGAACAATAAATTTAGCTATATTTCCTCCTTTATTTTCTCATCTCATCTCTTTAACTTTGGCATATTCTTACACTATTCTTCTTACTCTGAAAAGAAATAGTGGGATGGGTAAACGTACATTTAAGTACAATAGAGTTATTTAGACATTCTGAAATCATCCATTTTGGGGTTTCGTTTATTGGACACACAATACCAGATATATTCCTATTGTTCCTTCTGCTACATTGAATTCTACTGATTTCCACTTACTTGGTGTTCTACTAAATAATATAACCTTCTATATTAGCTACTTCAGCTGAAATTCTATCATAGTTAATATTTAACTCTTGAAAGGTTAATGGTCCAGGGATATGAAATGGGTTTGACTTGAAAAGGCAATGACAATAGGGGATTCCAAAGAACTGGAAACGGCAAAAATATTCAAGCGAATTAAGTTAAGGATATAACTTAGAAGAAGTTCTCATTAAATTACTAACAAAATGTTATTGATATTACAACTAACTTTGTTCTCTATTTCTGCAGTTTACAGCTGAAGCAGAAAGTTAAGTGTGATTGCCATACAATCTGATAACATTACCAGCCACAAACAACAGAAAAACACAGGTAGACATGGTATAATTCCAGTTTGGCAAAGCTACAAAATGTGTGTGTGTTGAATACTCTAAAATATTCAAATGTGTGGACAAGCATCTTGAATTCTAAATAATAGATAAATTAGCTGGGGGAATTTGGGAATGTGAGTTCATACCCAAGATAGGAAAATGTTACCTTAAGAAAGAATTTTCCCATAATGTCTCATAATAAAAAATAGCCAGATGAGGACTGTAAGTACTCAGTGGCTGTGGAATGCTAACTGATTATTGTATTGAAGATGGGGAGAACCATATGTGGAAGCATGAAATGGAGCATCTTGGAATATTTTAGTATGGATAACAGTCTTAAACCTTTTGAATAAGAACACTGTACGGTGGTACTTTGATATTCATTGTTTATTGATTCCTGGAGGCTCTACTAAAAACGAGTCCCAAACAAACCATTGACTTACCACATGACCCTTTGTTTTGGCAGGGAAGGACTTTCTATCTGTCCCTTTTCCTATGTCAGTGACCTTCCCAGCATGGCCGACTTCCTGTCCTCCTTCTGCAGCCATCCCCTTCTTCCTTTAGCAGCAGCCTTCCCAGCATGGCTGACTTTCTGTCTGTTCCTCATGGCTGCCCCACTTTTCCTATCGCAGCACGTCAAGTACAAAACAAGTACAGACTACGAGTACCAGGACAACATTTCCGCATCAAAATGCATCAAGTACCAAATTCAAGCAGTTGAGTACTGAGATACTACGTTCTATGAAATAAGCAATTCCAATATGTGCTGTTGTCAACCCTGAAGTGAACCTGGCTGAAGCCATCTTGTGTGCTTCAGAGATGCCACAAAGCAGAAGACGGGACAGGGAGGGGAGAAATAGCTAGATGGGGTTTTGTAGCAAAAACAAAAAAAGTTTTTCTGTGGGAACCAAGGACATTCTGACAGGTGGCTGGCCAGAGGATGAGTGAAGTAACCACGCACCCGGCCAGCACCTTGACTGGACAGCGTGACCAGTGACTTGGGGGAAAGGGGAAACTTTTACTTTTTAATTAGGTGAAAGCTGCAGGAACTTTCAGAGTCGGCTTTCACCAGTTGTGCCAATATGATGTATCCAATAAATTGTTCTTTGAGGAATTTGCCTGCCTCAGAGTTCTGCTTTCTATGGGTGCATTACTTGGAACGCTGACATGCTGATCAGATTGTATGCAGATTGGAGAATCACATCATTAGCATATTAGTGGCACCAATATGGGTCATCTCCATGTGATTCCGGCCAAATTATATTGGACAATAATAATAGATCAGGAAAATCCTTCCTGAAATTGTTCTTTGATATTTAAGTCAAAAGGGAAAAACTAGAGCAAGAAAAAAAACTGTAGCAGAAAAAAATAAGACAAGAAGACCAAATGCACTCTCCAAAGCCATTAGCGTGCCACTAAAATTGTCTTTTCCTTTGGAGATGGGACATTTGAAGATGATTTCTTTTCCAGTGAGTTCAATAAAAATGATTTAAAAAGCCATATTTTTTGGGGGCAAAGTAGACTTAAAGTTTACATTTTCTGCTGGTCATTAAGATGCCATAGTTTCCTCAGATGACCAGTGTCAGGGTTCCAAGTAACAGTCCAGATGAAATCAAAACTCCAAGGCCAGAGGCTTCCTCAAAGCATAGATTTATTAGGCATGTCATATTGGCACAGCTGGTGAAAACCCTACTCTGAATCTCCCCGGGTTTTCCCCACCCAACTCAAAATCCAAAGTTCTTCCCCCCACTACACACAATCATCACATGCCCCAATCAGGTCACAGTCCCAAACCCGGATGACTCCCATCCATGCCCCGACAGGTGCTGGTGAGAGTGTCCTTGGTTCCCAGAAGAAAGAATGTTATTTTGACTACATATTTCCCCAGCTATCCCTACTCCCCTCTCCCTTTCCCACAGTTCTACCCAACCTCGCTGTGGCAACCCTGAAGACATTCCAAGATGGCTCCAGGTGAGTGGTTAGTTATACCTATGTAGACATAAGCAAAAAAGTGCAACCTGCTAAATGCTGTTCCATGCAAGTCTGCCTGAAATAAACACAGTTCTGGCTGGAACGCTTTGTGGATTGCATCCAAAGGGGTGCAAAGTAAGTCGAAAAACAGATGCTGCTGAGCAGAGGTCAAGCGTCTTTTCAAAATAGCACTTTATTTTTTTAGGAACCTCTTAAAACATATACCTGCCATTTGGAAAAGCTTGGAATGTCCTGCTTTGAGCTGATGTTTTGTAAAGCTGTTTTCTTCTCAAAGCCAAGTCTGGACCAGATTCATAAACAGTTTTTCAAAGAGACATTTCCAATCTAAAAACAGAAATGTCCTTGAACTAAAATATGATGATTGTTGCAGTCTCAGGCATAAATCCAGATGCAACTGAGAAGTCATTTCTGCAGACTATGGTCAGGGAACGTAATGCAGACTTACAAGTTTCTTCTGGATCCTTCTCTTTCATCTCATTTTACACAACCCTTGGTTCTCCAAGGATTGCAAAGTGAATGGCAGGACTGCACTAAACTATAATATGGTGTGTTGGGTCTGGCTTAGTCTGAGGCATGAACTCAGTCAATTATGGCATACTCAATAAATCATAATTAAATCAAGGTTTCATATCATATGTTATGCCAACCTCAATAATTCAGTAATTCTTATCCCTTTTACACAGACAACGTTGCAAACATACGGCAAGAGTCTAGCACTGTATGTCTGAAGAGGTTCCATTGCATTACTGCCACAAAGAAGAAGAGGTCAACCTATTTTACAAAGCACCAGGAAGCAGGATAAAAACCAAAGGATGGAAAGTAATCAAGCAGATAACCAACCTAGAACTTAGGAGAAATTTCCTGACAGTGAGAACAATTAACCAATGGAACAGGCTTGTCTACAGAAGTTGTGGATGCTCCAACATTGAGGGTTTTTAAGAAGAGATTGGACAACCATTTGTCTCCTACTTGAGCAGGGAGTTAGACTAGAAGAACTCCAAGGACCCTTCCAACTCTGTTATTCTATTATTCTATTACAAATTGCAGTAATAAATATCTTAGTGCAGTGGAGATATATTCCTTTACCCCCCAAAATAAATAAGAATTCTATTATAAAGTGAAAATGAAATAGAATCTGCTGTCCCTTCTGGAAGTTTGTGGGGATGGGTTCAAATGCTCTGACTGAGAGTGGCATAAGAAATAATAACCTCACTAGGCAACAGTGCATAAATTCATACCACCTTTTTGGTGGCATGGCACAAATAAAATTGTTTTTTTATTAATTTTGTTAACAAAACAGCTAAAGTTTCAAGATAACACACATGAGCTCTATAAAGGTTTGTCCATCCAATAAGGAGTCATCCATTCTTTTTTATTTTTTAAAATCACTTTATTTTGGAGGTCAGTTGGTATCATCTAAGGAGGTCACAACATCATGTCACCAACTTTTATGCATTTGTGACGTAACAGAGAGGTATTCCTTCTGAAAGTGAATAAGGATTTTATTTTACCGTTACACCAATTACATATAAATGATATATTTCACATTGCTCACATTATCAGGGAACTTTCTTAGTAGATTGTGGAATGCTGTAGATATACATTGACTCCAGCAAATATTTGTCATAGTATCACATTATATTCCAATTAACAAGTTTGTTAAATGTAGTCTGGATTGCATGAAACCTACTGGATACATCTCTGATTTACAAACCATACTGAAAGTGGAACATTAATAATTATCAAATTAGAGTACAGCATCATATATTTGGATGTTTGACGTGGTAGTTTTCAACACGTTTATTTATCACTTAGATGACATGGAGGAAAATTTATAAATTGTACATATAGATATGCAGATTACATAAAACTAGGTGGGGTAACCAAACTCTGGAATGGCCTGATATGTTAAATGGAGTGAAAGCATCTTAAAGACAAAACAAAATTGTCCATTTCGGAAATGAAAATAAAATATACTAAGAATGAGCTCAAAATAGTGCTCGAGGGCAAAAATGGAATAGTTGTTGGTATAAATTGGATCAGTGAGTCATCAGTATGAAGAGGCTACCAAAAGAGAGGGAGGGAGGGAGGGAGAGAGGGAGAGAGAGAGAGAGAGAGAGAGAGAGAGAGAGAGAGAGAGAGAGAGAGAGAGAGAGAGAGAGAGAGAGAGAGAGAGAGAGAGAGAGAGAGAAAATTT
>QLTV01003186.1:2017437-2051200 GCA_003457575.1 Thermophis baileyi
CATCATCATTATTATTATTATTATTATTATTATTATTATTATTATTATTATTATTATTATTATTATTACTATTACTATTACTATTATTATTATTATTAGTGTATGGCATTGTTACAGTAGCCAGGTGACCAAAATACAATCCCAGAATAGTTGTTTGGCTTGCCAACGTATCAGCCCTTTTGTAGGACACGCTTGCATGCTGCTGCAGGAGGGAGACCTGGCAAAGAGAAAGACAAGTGGCTTTTCCTGCAGCATCACCCAAGGCCCCCTGCCTTCCCGGGAACTACTTTGTAAATGGGCACCACAACGGGAAGGTTCAGATCTGTCAGGAATCTGCCTGCCTGCACAGAGCACCAATCAGTCTCCCCGCCACAATGGTACCTATCTATCTATTTGCATAGAACATGTTTTCGAACTGTTAGGTGGACAAAAGCTGAGGAGAGTGACAGGAACTCACCCTGCCACACAGTGCTAGGACTCGAACCACCAGAGCAGAGACCATCTCCAGCGTCACTAACCCATTGAGACACTGCACCTCTTGGCTCACTTAGTATCTTGGCCCTAGTGGCTGGAGGAAAAGCCAGGCTTTCCTTAAGGGTAAAGAGGAACAGGACCATGCTGCCATGTCATATGGGATGCTGTTTCAGAAAGGAGGACTACAAGAGAGAAGGCACCTATCCTGCATCCCAATAGGTGACACTGCTTCATAGAGGGGACCCTGAGTACAGTCACTCTCCTGGACCTAATAAGATGACCAGTCAAAGTAGAAATAGGCTATCCCTCAAATAACTTGGCCATGTGTCATTTAGGGCTATATAGGTCCATGATGGCGAACCTGAGGCATGCAGAGCCCTCTCTGCAGGCACGCGAGCCGTTGCCCAGCTCAGCTCCACTGCACATGCACGCGCGCCTCCCGCCGGCCAGCTGATTTTTGGGTATCTGCCGCGCATGCGTGGAGGGCATGGCGCATGTAGGAGATGCATGTGCATGCGCGGGGGTCATGCGTGCATACACGGGGGGTGGCGGGATGCATAGGGGGGGTGCAGTGCCCCCCGTGGCCCATTTTCGGTCCCAGGAGGCTGCAGGGAGACCTGCTATGCCCAAAATGGGGCAGTGGGATCACACGCGCATGCGCAGGGGAAGGGGGGGAGCGTGGGGGTTCATGTGCACATGCGCAGGGGGAGCACAGGGGGGGTCACACGCACATGCATGGGGAATCACGCACGCATGCACAGGGGGGGCAGGGGAGCGCGGGGGTCACACACACATTGCATTATGGGTGCCGGCACGTGCACGCGCACTTTTGGCACGCAATGAGAAAAAGATTAGCCATCATTGATATAGGTGATAATCAACACTTTGTAACCACAACTTATGTTCTTGTATCAGATGTGGTGACACAATTATGTCATTAGGGCTTTTGCATAATGATTTTGCTGCCTGCACATTATCATGTTGGTGTCACTGCAGTTTGTAATGTTTGCTGGTGGACACATTTTCACTGGATTATTTCAAGTAGAGGCTAGAAAACTCTTGGTTAGAGAGGCTTTAAATTTAGATTCTTGAACTAAGGTGAGAGTTTGATTTGATGGCCTAAATGTCTTTTTCCAATTCTATATTTCTGAGATGTCATGGTAATCAAGGCTCTCTGTCTATTTATTTCAACAGCAATTTTAAAAAAATTAGACAGAAATAGAAATATCCTCAAAAACAACACAAGAATACCAGCACAGTCATACACTTGAGCTTCTGTTGTTTTTAAAAATGTTGGTATTTCTTTCATATTAGAAAATAAAAAAGGAATTCTGAAAAAAACCTCAAGTTGCAGATTAACTACAGTGTTTTCTATTAATACAGGGATGAAAAAAGTAATGAGCCTGATTTAAGTGGTAAATGGGAATGAGTCCTCATAGCCAGTGTTAAGCAAGTTTGTATCCAAACCATAGTTTGACCATCTATCCCACACTGTGGTTTGAAATTATGACTTAGAGACAATTCTTAATTAATGATAATCAACATTTATTCACTTCAAATATGAAAACAGATTATTGTTATACTAATTAACAGGAAAGAATTAAATACATGTATATAAGTATTAGCAATACACTATAACAGTGATGGCGAACCTTTTCGGGACCGAGTGCCGAAAAGGGAGCGCACGCGCTCGTTGGGCCAGCAAACCCGGAAGAGGAGCTGTCCAGGGGGCATGTGCGCACCGGAAAATGAACTTCCGGTTTTCCAGCTAGTCTTCCAGTTACTGGTGCACATGCACGCATGACGATCAGCTGGCCGGCACGCAGGCCAGCTGATCGTCATGCGCGCATGCACGCCAGAAACCCGGAAGAGGAACGGGTGACACCGCAGGTGCCAGGCGACATGGCTCCATGTGCCACTTCGGGCACATGTGCCATAGGTTCGCCATCACAGCACTATAACATAGAAAAGCAGGGAGGCACTTGGAAAAAATTAATAAATGCTCAAAAGTCTAATCCCCCCTTTTATATCCATATCCATATCCATATCATCCACATCCACATACCCCTCCCTTCTTAGAAGGCAGCAATTTGAGGCACATTTTGGTTTATAACAGGATTCAACAATCATCCCAAATATAGGGAATGAACACACAGATTTCTACCTACTCCATTAAAATAATAACAATAGCAGCGGTGTCGACAGATGTACCTTTACAAGGTGGCCCATGTTATGAGATTTCAATGCTTCCTTTTTGAGATTTTGGGAAAATTAAATCACAGCATTCTGGGAGGTCTAGAAAGCCCTAGAACAGGGAAGAATGGCACAAAAATAATTGGTGAGCTTGTAAAGATGGAATGTATGTTTGCAGCTAACCTATAATAAAAATTAAAGTAACTCACAGAAAAGGGAGAGGTAGATAATTCTTAGCATGAAGGTATTTTAAAGGAAGGTGCAGACATGATTAAAATTAGTGTCTAGGTAGATAGAAATTACAAATCACATTAAAAAAATTAAGTGGCCAGGCTCTCCCCTGCTTTCAGAGCAACAAACATGCAACAGATTTTGGACACACAGTATCTCTTAACCAATTACTCCTGTTGATCCAAGGTTGGTGAGGTCAAGGTTATAGTTCAAATCTTTCTGCATCAGGGTCTCCCATTAAAAACCAACAAAGCATGCAGCTTTGAAGGGCTAGCATCATCTGCTCACCAATCTGGGTTCTTTAGTTTACACATGAGTGAAACCTGGGCCACCACATTGCAGGAGGCACAGCTTAAAGCGCCGGTCAGTTAATCCTTCAAACAGCACAGCTACCACTTTCATGTAATCTAGGAAAGATTAAAATGGCTTGACGCTCTTTTTGAAGTTCAGTTGAAACCAGTCACTTCCAAAGCTTGTAATTACATGCTGGACTTGAAGAGAAACAAATACAGGGAATTTATGGCTTTGATGGTTTCAAGCAAACACCAAGTGATTATTTAAAAGGGATTACAGAAAGTATTAGATCAATATAGATTATATGATTCTTACACCCAGAGCAATCTGCCATAAGGGTGATAAATTAGGCCTCTATTTTCCCTTTAAAGCTGCTACTATTTAAAGCCGAGAATATGTGAGCCCCTTGTCTTTCAAGGAGAAGAAAATATGCAACCTGAAACACAAAATTCCTTAGCAGCTTATATCCTTGATAAAAAATGGCATTAGCCATTTACCCACATAAATTTACCCACATAACAGTAGGCACCAAGGTGGAGGGGAAAAAAATGTAGATAGAAATATAAAATATAAAATTGCTGCTTCCAATGTGTGAAACTTTTTGACACAAAGGTACATGTATGTATGTGTGTATGTACGTATACTACAGAATAATAGAGCTAATAGTTCACTGGAAAAATCAGGAATAATAGGAACTGCAAAATCTAATAAGTTTGGCATTTAAGTATACAGGTATCCTCAATTTACAACCATTCTTTTAGTGATGGTTTGAAGTTACAACAGCACTGAAACAAGTGACTTATGACTTGTTTTCACCCACTTATTACTGTTACAGCATCCCCATGGTAACATGATCAAAATTTGGGTGCTTGGCAGCTGGCATGTATTGATAACATTTGCACTGTCCTGGGGCCATGTGTTCACCATCTGTAACCTTCCCAGCTGACTTCTGACAAGCAAAGTCAATGGGGGAAGCCAGATTTGCTTAATGGCCACATGATTCACTTAAGAACAGCAGTGATTCGTTTAACAACTGTGGCAAAAAAAAGATCACAAATGGGACAAAATTCACAACAACTACCTTGCTTAGCAACAAAAAGAGCCGAGGTGGCGCAGTGGTTAGAGTGCAGTACTGCAGGCTACTTCAGCTGACTGTTCAGCAGTTCAGCGGTTCAAATCTCACCGGCTCAAGGTTGACTCAGCCTTCCATCCTTCCGAGGTGGGTAAAATGAGGACCCAGATTGTTGGGGGCAATATGCTGACTCTGTGAACCGCTTAGAGAGTGCTGTAAAGCACTGTAAAGCGGTATATAAGTCTAAGTGCTATTGCTATTGCTAAAATGTTGGACGTAAATCAAGCACTAGCTATAAAGCCATAATAAAACTAAAGTTGTTCAGCTGAAAAATCAAACCAAATCAAATCATTTATATACAGGCTTTAATTGATTAATTTAAGGTTAATTTAAGATTAATAAATCAACATAAAATGCTAACATCTGTCTGTGAATACCATTAGCTATGCTGGACTCCGGCTGAGCATTTGCTTTCATCATTAATTGAATCTTGTAGATCCTACTTGTTAAATAGCAACAGATTGGCCTTCACAGATTCATTCCTGTGAATCTACAGGAAATTGATAAGATCTATCTGGATCTCCATTCCTAAACCCTAGGTGGATCAGATGATTATTTCATCTACTTTCCCTCATATGAGGGATGGTGGGAATTCAATGAGAGAATTCAGCTGCCACTTTTATGTTTCTCTGCCTATCCCATTCTTCATTGTTTGTGTAGTTTTTAAATTACCTTCCTACGAGCAAGGGCAAGAGCATTAAAATCATTTTAAAGAAGCATTGGCCTTCTGCAAAGCAAAGCAGTTGCAATCAGGGGTGTCAAACTCGTGGCCCACGGGCCGGATGCGTCACGCGCTAGCCACACCTACCCCCCCCCATTGTAGCGAAGGAGAAAAAAGTCACGATACATCACGTGGCGATAACGTGACAACATGAGTTTGACACCCCTGCAATACTTCATTTAAAGCAATTCTTTATTTAATAGAATTTTTCTAGTTCCCTCAGATACTCTATAGCAGGGGTCAGTGGACCAGCACCTGTCTGTGGCATGCTAGAAACAAGCAAAGGCCCATCTGCGGGATGCTGGCAGCATGCTAAACCATGCCCCTTTGGTCTGTAGAAAAATCTCTCTCCACAGAACCAGTCCCTGGTGCTCAAAAGGTTGGGGGGCACTAGTCTATAGGCATTGTTAGACAATATGAAAAAGGAGGGTCCATTTCTTTGTTTACAAGTATGTCAGACTGCTTCAAGAACATAGACTGATAAAGATAAGGTGAACTAATTACCATTCTAGGAATTAAAAGGTATTTTGCTGAAGGCAAATGGGAGAGTTCACCCATTTGCCTTCAACTAATTCAGCGTTTATGACTGACCACACCATTTCATTAACAGATTGGCCCCCATTCTTTGCAGCCATCTTGTGACAATGCTCCCAACATATTCTCAAAATTCCCTTGCATCTACCCTGACCAAAACAGTGATCATCATTTTACATAGAAAGTATAAAATCAAAACAACTGAACTTACTGAAGGACCGTTGGTATGGAATATAAATAGCATTCCAAAGCTTGTACATTTTTCTGATCTTATCTATATATTATAATGTAAAGGACCATGGAGCATCAAACTTTGGTTTACATTGCCAGTTTAGACTAATTTGTACTCAAAGGCAGAATATAAACCACTTAAGACAAAGAAAGTGCACATCCTTTCCAAAGTGTATGTTTTTCTCAAGTCAAAATGATAGTCTGACATATCCAGAATGTCCTGGTTTCACAAATACTGTCCAGTGCAATTGAAAAAATCCAGGTGATGCATGAAGAACAAGCTAAGGCTTACAGAACTAATAAACATTGTAATAGGGCTTTTTATCCAAGGAAGAACAGCCATGTTAATCAAACCTGTCTTAATGAATCTTCCTGCGACCTCAGTCTTGAAGGGTAGCAAGTTTATTTTAATCCCATTACATTAACATCAAAGAGAATAAGATTTCTTGGCAGAGTTAAATGAAGCAACAATGAGGGATTTATAAAAGGAAGGTCAATCACCCATCAGCCTTTCTGTCTTAATTAACCTTATAACTTGCTGAACACTTTTGGCAAGATTTAAAGTCAGAAGTAGCAGACCATCAGAGGGTATATGTGTGTTTCTGTTTCTGTTTCTGTTTCTGTTTTTTTCTCTCTCTCTCTCTCTCCCACACACACATTATACACACACACACACACACACACACACACACACACTCAGGTTTATGAACTAGTTTTTATGTGAATTTGTTAACTTTGATTTAAAAAAAAAGTCAATGCATTATAGGACATGGATCACTTTCTCAGCTAAAGAAAACAAGAAAGTAATACTGGAAGCAAAATTATACTTTCCAGAAAATAAATAAATAAACACACACACACACACACACACACACACACACACACAAGATTTCAGCACTGAAGGGAAGCAATAATACACAAAATACACAGCATGTCCACCAAATGTTGGAAATGTAACCAGACATCGGGGACGTATTATCATATGTGGTGGACATGTGTAAAAGCAAAGAAATATTGGACAAAAATACATACATGGTTGGAGAAAATGTTAAAACAACATATAGATTATAAGCCAGAAATATTTTTGCTGGGCATAATACCTGAAAAGAATGATAAAGGGAATTTATACTTAATATTACATGTCTTGACAGCAGCAAGATTTGTATTGGCACAGTACTGGAAAAATGAGGGAACACCTACAGGGGATGATGTAATTAAAAAAATTAGATTGCGCAGAAATGGACAGATTGACATTAAAAATAAAAGAAAAAGAAGATAGAGTGTTTTTGAACATGGGACTTGTTTTATAAATGGATGGACAGTAGAGGTAGAAATTAGGAGTGGGAAAAGTATTATTGTACATAAATAAATTGATCCAGACAATACGCTGTTCACTAAACACTTATGTATGTAATGTGAAAATATATAAATAAACTGTTAAAATTTTTTTCCACACTTTGATGTATTTTTGATATGCAAAGACATGCAACAGTCAAGTAATTGTTTTTTCCTAGTCCTGTTAACTAAGGGCTTCTTTATTTGATCTCTATTTTTCCACAATCTATCCAACTCTTGGCAGCTTGCAAATACAATAAAAACTAGAATACAAAAAGGCAGATATACAGTGAGCACCCCAAATAAACTACCGTCCCCTACACATGCCAAACTAAATGCTCTTCAAAAAGGCTTTGCCAATTTCTTCTTGCAGCCTTCTGATGTTTGGGTGTTACACTAGATGGTTGCTAGGGCTGGAGACTGAATACTGCAGAGTTATCTCACAGAAAACAAAATCATTTTTTAAAAGGAAAAGGTAAAATAAAAACACTTTAACTTCAGTTACTAAAATACAAACTCTTGGTACTGAAGGAGCTAAGTTACAAAGCTCTCGTGTTCACGGAAAAAATATATATAGTAACTCAGATAAAGAAGAAACTAAACCCCAAATAAAATATAAGGCTCCAGACAAGATGACTATGAAACAAAGTTATCTTTCATCTTCTTTGAGAAGATACTGGAGAGGTTTCAAGTTAATGAACCAAATTATGGAAAAGTCTGTGGAAATGTCATAATTTCATGAACACAGTCTGAAGAATGGAGTAAAAAGACATGAGCAATGAGACTTTAGCACTATATAAGAGAAATTGAACGTAGCACTTTGCCTAAATATTGTACTTTTTTCTGCAGACGCAAGCCTCCTGAAACAGATGTTTCCTTTGCTTCAATTACTGGGCTTCCTAGGGGGAAATTTGAGTTTAATATGAGTCTGATGGGAAGATAGCAACCCCCACTTTTTCTAGTTTCAGTTCCCAAGACTTTGGACCTTATTTGAAAAGACTAAATCTATCTCCACTAGAACAGCAGGCTGGGCTATTTATGTTTGATATCTTTTGGCAGTTGTGGACATACCTAATGATTTTCTGGGCACAAGGTCTGCATTTTGGCAAAGAGGTTACATCCACAATAGACACTTCGGTTTTTAAAGGACTAATTGGTTTATATATATATATATAGTAGAATGAGACATTTCAAGCCCTTATACCATGTTATGGAGACTCCTAGGAGGTACATGCTAACACCATTGTTATGTGAGCTGCACTGGTTGCTAATCTTTTGGGCTCCAATTCAACCTTGACTAAAGCCCTTTATGGCATGGGTCCATGGTATCTAAGAAGTTGTCTTCCCCAATGAGATTGGCCTGCCCCAACTGTTCTGACAGAAGGGGCCATCAACCAAGGAATTTCCAGCTGGTGGTTTCTAAGAGAAAATGCCAGAGTCCCTGCCTTTTGGAACATCTTGCCACCAGAGGTGAGATCTGTCCCAACCCTTCTGGCCTTCCAGAAGGGCCTTAAAACCTGGCTCTGCATGGGGTCCCAATCAAGATACTTTTGGCTAGAGGTGGCTGGTGCAGTAATAGAGAAGGCACCACCCAATACTCCATTTGTGCCTGTGGATTTTAGTCTACATTTAATCCTTGAGACCAATGACCCTGGGCCACCTTGGCTGGCGTCCGATATCAGAATTAATCAATTAATCAAAACAGAGAACCTTTCTCCATGGCAGGCAACACCCACGAGTCCAGAGAACGCAGGACCTGTTTGGGGACCTTGATTCGGGAGAGTGAATTGCTGTGCCCCGATCGCTGGCTGAGTAACAGCAGCCATTGTAAGGGCCTGGAATGTAGTCGAGCCCAGGGAACTATGGCTAGGCATGATATCATTTTTCAAAACAGTTGGGAAAGAAGCAGTAGAGGAACTAACTCTAATGATTTTATTTGCTGCACCATCTCTTTTATACTGGCCCTGCGTTCCTGCGAGAGGAAAACCTGTGATGACAGGGTATCGATCACCGCCCCTAAATGGGTCAGCCTGGTGGACGGCGTGCAGTGGCTTTTCTCCCAATTCACGGAGAACCCATGATCTTGCAGGGTTTGGATGGTAAGATGAAGGTCCCGTTCCGCCTGCTCCAAAGACGACGCTTGAATCAACACGTGGTCTAGGTAACATTGCAGGCGGATGGGCCTGGTCCGCAGGTGTGCTGCTAGAACGTCTAGGAGCTTGGTAAAGGCACATGGGGCTGAAGACAGTCCGAAGGGAAGTGCCCTGTATTGCCAATGTTGGCCTGCGTAGGAGAATCTGAGGAACCGCCTGTGGGACGGTCTAGGCCTCTTTGAGATCGATTGAAGTCATAAAATCTCCCTTCCTGATGCAACCCAGGATAGTAAGTAGGGATTGCATTTTGAATCGCCTGTACTTTATGTGTACATTGAGTTCTTTCAGATTCAATATGGCCCTTTGTCCTCCCCAACTTTTGGGGACCAGGAAAAGAACGGAATAAAAGCCCAGCCCCCTCTGGCCTACTGAGACCATCTCTATGGCCCTGATATCTCTCATGTGTTGAATCTCGGCCAGCATTAGTGCCCTCTTCGTGGCATTTCTGGGGACGGGGCATTGAATAAAGCGATGCAGAGGGCTGGATGCAAATTCTAGGGTGAGCCCAAGCCTCACAGTTTGCAACGCTCATGCATCTGTGGTCATCTCTTGCCATTGGCTGGCGAACATCTTTAGCCTGCCGCCAATGGGAATGTGTGACCGAGAGTCACTTTGTGCGCCTGTAAGGGTGGTTACTGGACCCACGAAAGGGTCTTCTGTTCTGAGCTTGACGAGCTCTGTCCCGAAAGGACGACATATCCTGTGTTCTATCAGCACTGTGGGAATACTGTCGCTGATATTGCTGAGCAGGGAACCCTGAGTCAGAGCCACGAAAGGGCTGTCTCCTGTAGAAGACAGAAGATCTCTCTGATCGTCTATACAAATGAGGAAATGCCTTCCTTTTGTCTTTGACTTCCACTAAAATCGGGTCTAACACCTCTCCAAATAGATGGCGGCCTTTGAATGGAGCAGAAGCCAGCCTCCATTTTGATTTCATGTCGGCTTGCCACTGGCGAAGCCACAATAAACGCTTGGAGGCTGTTGTGGTCTGCCAGCAGCCTGCGGACCTGGCAGCAGAGTCAGACAGCGAGGAGGCTGGGAAGGAACATGGGCCATCTGGGAGGTCTGTCCTGACTCCAGAGCCTCCAGAGGCTGACATGAGCGAGGCAGAGGACCAGGGGGAGCCTGTTCTCAATGCGCGCATGCGCAGAGCTGCCAGAAGGCAAGAACAGTTTCAGAGGAGAAGGACTACTCGGGAGTAAGGCTTGGAAATAACTGGTCCCTCCCATAGGCTATATAAGTGGAGCACACGGAAGGGCTCATTGCAGGAAGCAACTTCATTCAACTTGTGTCAATCTAGCCCGGACTCCGTGTTTCTGTCTGGCCTTGCCAAGTTTCTTGCTAATTGGTCCTTGGCAGCTTGTCAAGGAAAATCAAGATTCATGTGCTTATCTGCCTTTCCCTGAAAGACTGTTGTCGGACTTATTATCATTTGTTTGGCACTCATTACGGCTGGGAATGCAAATAATATCATTTGATCAAGAAGCCTAGGTCAGAACAGAGGCTATGTTAGAAGCCAGGGCCCTAGATGCAAATTTTGTGGCGTTGATGGTCGCATCCGCTGAATATTCAGCCGCTGCTATTAATTTACGAATATCCTGCTGTAGCCGGACATCGTCAGGGGAGGCCCTGGCCTGCATTTGTCACAGCCATAAAAGAGAGGTCCTGGAAAAAAAGGAAGCGGCTGTGGCTGATCTAATAGCCCAAGCAGCTGCCTGATGAGTTTTGCGGGCAGATAGCTCTGCTTTTCTATCCTCTGCCTTTAGACCTTCTGCAGTGTCTGAAGGAAGGAGTGCAGATGAAGCCAAGCTGGCTAAAGGAGCATCTATGGATGGGATCTGCAGAATCTCCTCTAATTCCTGCTCAGTAGTATACATGCGCTTATCCATGCCACTAGGGGCCGGGATAGACCCGGGCTGATCCCACTGCCTTGTGATTAAATCCACAAAATTTTTTGGTGAAGGTATCACCTCCTGTGTTGTAACCTGCTCTGTAAACAGGCTGGCAGAAAGGTCCCGAGTTTCCACGGGCCAATCCTCTGAGGGGTCCATGCCACCCATGTGGCACGGTAGTTTTGTCTTAAATAGTAAGGTGCTAAACTGGGCAAGTTTAAAAAGGCCTGAATATGAGGGTTTATCTGGAGAAGTTCCCTCATCCTCAGAGAACTCAAATTCCTCCAATTCTTCTTCCTCCCCCCGAGAGGCCACACTATGCCTTGATGGGGTTAGGGAACGAGATTCTCTCATATACTCCCTATTCTGAGTCAAGTTCCGAGGAAGAGCGCCAGGCCTATGCCCTAGCAAGCCCCTTTGAGCAAGGGCCACCTCAATGCCCATAGAAATGGTCTGCATAATGGTATTATTTAATTCTACAGACAAGCCCTGGTCTGTATTCTCTTGAGGCCGGAGGCCTGCCGCTGTAGGAGTGAATGTGGCTGAAGGAGCAGAAGGTCTGACTCCAGTCCCAGTCTGCAACATTGAAGCAGATAGGCCAGAGGCCTGATATCCCTCCTCTTGAAGAGAAGCAAGGGAAAGGACTTGACGGCCCGGGAGTACATTAGGAGACCATGTTAGCTGGTCCTCCAACAGTGGCTGAGATGATATCTCCATAGGCAAGGAGATGCAAGATGCACTGGAACTTTCAGGGGCCCTTTGGGTTCTTGCAGCCTGTGCTTGTTTTTGGGCTTTTGCAAATTGCTTTTCCAGAGCTTTTTGCCTTCTAAGAGCGTCCTTGTCAGCAGCAGATGATTTTGATTTGGAATGTGAGGCTTTGGACCTGGTAGAGGGTCCTTTCTCCTCCGTTCTAGCCTTCTTGGGCTGAGAACATTCTTCCATCTGCTGATTGGGGGAAGAGCTAGCAGAGCTACTGCTAATAGAATCCCTGCGTTCAGCCATTAGAGCTGCAGCCCTTGATTATTGATAGATTCGTGAATCACACTTACAGCCCTTAAGTCCTAATTAGGGAGATAATATCCCTTTTAAGGATCAGATGTACTCACTGTGCCTCACGAGTCCCAGAAATGGCGCCAAACCGACAACAAGGTTTGTAAGCGTTGGGCGATTGCAAGCAGCTGCAGCAGAAAATTGGCGCGAGACTGGCAACATGGTCACTAACGCCTTCAAGCAATCAATCACTCATGCCTGAAACTGGCAACATGGTTTACTTGCATGGAAAGCTGGCTCCTGGGCTCCCAACCAAAGTCTCGGTTGTCGGAGGCTCTATTGCAGTTGAAATTCCTCCTCTGTGTCCTTTCCTGGGCTCGGAGCAGATCGGAGCTGAGGTGCTGCCCCCCAAATGGCTGCTATCAGCTCTTCCGATCAGTGCGGCTTCTTGTAGAGTCGCTTAGGTGCTGCGCCGCCAGCCGAGCACGAACTGAAGCCTCGGCTCTCCAAATTGCCGGCTCTGCTCTCCTGCGGCTTACGCTGCCCTGTCCCCACTCTGAGCCGACCACGTGGCAATGGCGGCTCTAGCGGTGATCGCAGCGCCACTCTGGGCGCGGAGGCAACAAGCCCCACACAAACGCTCCAGTCACTCCCCAGCCAGATGATAAGGTTTTTTAGATAGAAATTTTACTTTTGTAGAGTTTCCGAATTAATAATCCAATTGAAATGCAATTACTTAAGGAGCAACTCAATCTATGTCTCTCTAGACCGACTGAGTTGAAAAAACTGACGATCGGCCAGAGGAAGAGGCGTGGCCAAAGAATTTGCAACTCAGTTTCTGGCCAATCAGACGATTTGAAACCCATGCTTGGACTCTCCAAGCAGCGCACAGGAGAACAACAGTTTGTAAAAGAAGGAATGCACCACTCAAATACTGGAAGATGTGATGGCGCAGTGGTTAGAATGCAGTATTGCAAGCTAACTCAGTTCACTGCCAGGAGTTCAATCCTGACCGGCTCAAGGTTGACTTAGCCTTCCATTCTTCCAAAGTCAGTAAAATGAAGACCCAAATTGTTGGGGGAATATGCTGACTCTGTAAACCACTTAGAGAGGACTGTAAAGCACTGTGAAGTGGTATATAAGTCTAAGTGCTATTGCTATGGTAAATCTTTAAAATGCCTGGGTGTTCAGTGGTAGACTGGCCACTTAAATTTAGTTAAAATTATAAGGATTGTTTATCCATACTCAATTTAATCACTGCATCCTTCCTTTCTGAAAAATTGGGTCATCTAAAAATTGAAGCTATTAACTACTCAGATCAATATCTTGTCCCTCCACCTGAGTGAACATATGCTTAAAATACTAGATAGCTGAGCCTCTAACAACACTGTCACAGCAGAAAAATCTGAATATTGAGGCAACATTAAAACTGTACAATGTTTATAGTTTTTGTAGCAGTTCTGAAACTGCAAACAAAACGTGGGAAGTTTAAAACTTCCTCACCAACTCCCAGAAAAGTTCCTTAATACTATTGTTGATGGCACATTATTTCTGAAGGGAGGTGTGAAAAGGAAAAATTCTGAAACAGTGTTTCTCAACTTCAACAATGTTAAGATACATGGACTTCAACTTCCAGTATTCTCCAATTGACACGCTAGGGGGAATTCTGGGAGTTGGTCCACACATCTTAAAGTTGTTGAGGTTGAGAAAGACTGTTTTTCAACACCATAACAGACCACTGTGCTCCCAAATTACGAAACAGATTCAGGGAGCAACTGTAATAATCCTAGCAGCAGGCAAACATTTGCTTGAGCATGGGAATGAAGTGGATTTAAATGTACTCTGTTAAATTTTAACACATGCTCCTGAGAATGATAAAAAAAAAAAATAGGAAACCTAAGTGCAGAGCTTCAATTGGCTAAATCCTTTATTAAAGACAGACCTTCATTGGTACACTTTTCAAATGACCTTACAAAGTATGGGTCTGCATTTCCCTTAGATTAGTCTCTTGACTGAAGCTGGGTTAATAATTGCAAGAAGTACTGAAACAGTTAAATGTTGTTGTTTTTCTCATGTAACATCAGTTTTCTGTCTACAAAGACTGACAGTGCTCCCCAAGTTGTCAATAATTTTCCAAGTAAATAATTTTCTAAGTAAATAAAATAATTTTAAGTAAAAATTACTTAACATTGCTAAAACATTGGAATAAACTTGATCTGGATTTTGCAGCATCACAGTTCAGATGACTTACTTTTTGACTTATGAGTTAACTAGAATGCTACATATAACTGGCCATTTGTTTTTGTACAATCACCTTTGAATGCAGTTAGAAGCCTTTGACTGACTAATAAATATTTTTTTAAAAGTGTTTTATTTTTATAATAGAGGTTTATTTCCTTGAGAAAACTGATGAGCCACAGGGCAGCTCTCTTCTCTCGTTAAGAGAAATATCCAATTATCACAAATATTGGACCATAGGACTGTTTCTAAGAGAGTTTTACCTTTTTTGTTAATCTATATAAAAGCATTGACTACAGTTAACAGCTATTAATGAACATAAATGGAAATTGCAAAGATGGAAGTCTAATAAAAGTTTAAGATGTGGATTGAAAACAAGTCTGCAGACTGGCTAACAGAGTACATCAACCCTTCTTAATATTTGGTAGTTTCTCAAATACATTTAGGTAGCTGCAGAATTAAACATGCACCCTTCTCTGTTAGCTGCCCCATTTCTTTGGGGCAGGTCCTTTTTTTTGGCAGAATATTTCTTTCTGCAACAGCAGTAACCGACATAACTATTTCCAGGAGAAAGCATAGACAAAGCTTCAGCCAAAGACTAAGAATCTAGAGCCTAATTTGGCGCTTGCTATACAATTCCAAACATATAGGACCGTGATGGCAAACCTATGGCACGCGTGCCACAAGTGGCACGCGGAGCCATATCGGTGGGCACGCGAGCTCAGGTCCGCCAGCTGATTTTCGGGCCTTCTGGGCCCACTGAGAGTCGGGAAACAGGCTGTTTCCAGCCTCCAGAGTGGGTGGGGAAGGCCCGTTTTTGCTCTCCCCAAGCTCCAGAGCCTGTCTAGGAACCTGGGGAGGGCGAAAACTGCCTTCCCCACCCCCCCGGAGGTCCTCCGGAGGCCAGAAATGGCATGGTTCCCAACTTGCAACAGGCCATTTCTGGCCTCCGGGGGGGGAGGCCGTTTTCGCCCTCCCCAGGCTCCTAAAAAGGCTCTGGAGCTTGGGGAGAGTGAAAAATGGGCGTGCCATCGCGTGCCAGGAGCGGGGTGTGTGTGTGTGTCATGTGCGCATGCGCGGAGGGCCGCATGGAATTATAGCAATAGCACTTAGCAATAGCACTTAGACTTATATACCGCTTTACAGTGCTTTACAGCACTCTCTAAGCGGTTCACAGAGTCAGCATATTGCCCCCAACAATCTGGGTCCTCATTTTACCCACCTCGGAAGGATGGAAGGCTGAGTCAACCTTGAGCCGGTGAGATTTGAACCGCTGAACTGCTGAACAGTCAGCTGAAGTAGCCTGCAGTACTGCACTCTAACCACTGCGCCACCTCGGCTCTTATAATTATGGGTGTGGGCACACATGCGTGTGACCCCCCCCGTGCCCCCCCCTTTTTGGCACGCGAACCAAAAAAGGTTCGCCATCACTGATATAGGGTATGTTGTCATATCTTCCCTTGGTAAATTTTCTATAGTCTGCACATATTCATACTCTTTGTTCTGCACAGGACTTAGTTTCCAGACTATTCACCATCTTAATAGCCTTTCTCTGAACTTGTGCCATGTGTTGGTTATTGCATTTGTTCTTATTACATTTTTTTTTAAATCATTCATTTTTTCTAATGTTTCCTAAACCACATGGAATCTTTAGCACCCAAATACCTTTTCTTTTCTGGACTAATCCAGAATGCAGATTGTCAAAGATGGAAATCTAAGGACTGGCTCATTCTTCCTTTTCACAGTGGAATGACAAAACAAAGGGTTGGTGAATTGTCAATTGTTAACAAATCATGTGTATGAGATGGGCATCTGTATAAACTTATTGAATACATAAATAGGTGCCAGACATATCATAATACACATCTCCTTGGTTACATTCAGTTGCATGTAGGGTATGTTTGTTCAAATTATGATTAGTTTCTTGTTCTGTCAAATGGTTCAAGTAGTTTTACTTCCTAACTGTTATGTTTTCCTTAGAACATATGGTAGTAACTACAGGTAGTCCTTGACTTACAACAGTTCACTTAGTGACCATTCGAAGTTACAATGGCACTGAAAAAAGGGACCTATGATCATAAGTTTTTCACACTTATGATCATTGCAGTATCCCCATGGTCATGTGATTTACAATCGGATGCTTGGCAACTGACTCACATTTATGACGGTTGCAGTGTCCCGGAGTCATGTGATCCTGTTTTGCGGCCTTCTGCAAGCAAACTCAATGGGGGAACCAGATTCACTTAACAACCATGTTGCTAATTTAACAACTGCAGTGTTTCACTTAACAAATGTGGCAAGAAAAATCATAAAAATGGGGCAAAACTCACTTAACAAATTTCTCACTTAGCAACATAAATTTTGGGCTCAATTGTGGTCGTAAGTTGAGGACTATCTGTATAATGTCCCCAAAAAGGTTTGCCAAAAGGATGTCTATTTCATATCTAACGTATCTGAGACAACTTGCAGGAAGCTCCTAAATAGCTTCCCAGACAGATACTGATCAGGCCTATGAACAGAGTCCAGAGGAACTCGAGAAGATGACTTTTCCCTGTGAAAATGGAGTAATTATTCTCTTCACACCATCACCCTATTCCAAATTAGCCTCCTAAGAACCTCTTCCAGAAAAAGGATCAAAAGGAAACTTGGAAAGTTTCAAAACAAAAGTGATGAAGAGGGAAGTATCACTTGGAGCACATGGTGGATATGGATCTGCGTATTTTCTCACCCTAACTACTCTTCTATTCCTAATTACCTCTACAAAACAGTACATTGAATTAAAAAGTCACTGCTTAACATACACATGTGTATGCATTGTTTAATCTAACCCTGCTGTGGTTTATTTAACAATAACATGTTTCTATGCTCTTTTCATTCCATCTTCCATTCTAAACAGTTTATAGTATTTTTTTTTTTCATTTTATATTAGAAAAATAAATACTATTTGTATTTTTATTTACTTTATAATGGAGATGCTGAGCTTTTTTTTTTACATGTGAGATGAGAAAAATAAATACTATTGGTATTTTGATTCACTTTATAATGGAGAGGCTGAGCTGATGTTAGTAATGGTAATACAAAAAGCTCTAAATGTTCAACATTTGTAGAATGAAAAGCTCTCATTTTCTTTGGCAAGTAACTCTGAAGACATTCATCCATCAATTTCTACATTAACAGTAATGGAGACCTCTAAAGCTTTGAAAAGTAGGGAAACATCTTAACAAAGCTTCGTAAAACTAAGACTTTCATTATTGCTACTTACTGGATAACTGCTACTTAAAAAAAACAATGATTTCACTGTTTTGTGATAACTATGTTACAATTCTTTGGTGGAAGATAAAAACCAATAACATCTCAACTTCAAACTGATCAAATAATAATGATTTTGTATTCCTAGAACTAAAAAGCCATAACACAATGCACCGTTAAGCTGAAACAGAAGAGGCGGAAATACTCAGATGTCCCCATGCAGCCATTTTGATCTTAAACTAGCAGTTTTCTCTGACCTGTACATGCAAAATCATCATTTATTTATGTGTGTACTTATTTAAACATCTCTTTGCATGCCACTTCATCCAGGAAGCTTACAGTTCATAAAAAGAACAAAACACTGCATAAAACAATATTTAAAACAATATCATCCAATATAGCCAGCAACTAGCTGGACTATTATCTGTAATTGTTACCCGCCATTATATGACAGCCTCATCTTTGAAGGCCACATAGAAAAGCTGTTTTCACAGCCTTCCTATGTATCAGCAGAAAAGATACATCCTCTAAACTTGGGATTGTGGTGTTCAGACCAAGAGACTTTGCCTCTGGGGCTCCATCACCTTCATTTCTTCAGGGGTAGATGAGGAATCTGTAGCATGCCTTCTTGACCAATGTGTGCACATATTGGCAGATTTTTAACTGCAACAGGCAGTTCCAAAGGTATTAAAACCCTGAGCCATAAAGGGGACATATATAATAATACCTTTAATTAACAATGGGTAGATCTCCTGCACTATAGGTGTGGTCCCTGTACCAGCGGTGGGTTGCTCCCGGTTCAGCCCGGTGGCGGCGGTGGGAGACTCCACCCACCCGCCCAGGACGCTTCTGCGCATGCGCAGAAATGGCACGCACGTGCGAGCGCACGAGCAAAACGGTAGCGACAGGATTTAGAACCCACTACTGCCCTGTACCCATCAGCAAGTAAACCATTATATTTTGCATCAACTGTAGATAATGTCAACATTATCTTCCTTAATATGTAAGACAGCCAATTGGAGCTTCTAATATAAATACCGGTAGTCCTTTACTTATAATTGAGCCCAAAATTAAGTTAAGTGAGACATTTGTTAAGTGAATTTTGCCCCATTTTACAACCCTTTCTTGCAACAGTTGTTAAATGATTCACAGCAATTATTAAGTTAGTGATATGGCTGTTAAGTGAATCTGGCTTTCCAGGTTGTCAGAAGGTCACAAAAGGTGATTACATGCCCCTGGGACACTGCAACTGTCATAAATATGAGTCAGTTGCCAAGCATCTGAATTTTGATCTCGTGACCAAGGGGATGCTATGACAGTCGTAAGTGTGAAAAACGGTCAACTCATTTTTTCAGTGCCGTTGTTAACTTTCAACAGTCACTAAATGAACTTTTGTAAGATAAGGACTATCTGTAATGCCCGGTTGGACCTTTTATGTTCAGTATTGTAGCGGACTTTCCTTCTGCCCTACTGAAAAGGTGCTCACTCAGTGTGTAAATGGAAGAACGTCAAAGAGAACATCGTTCTTCTACTTGCAAAACTATTTCAAGAAAGCAGGAAAAGGAGAAGAAATAACCCCAAGCATCTCTGACTGACCCTCTGTTTTAAAGTGCCTCAGTAAGCAGAGTGCCAAGACAAACAAGCTCCAGAGCAGCAAGCAGCAAAGAGATCTTATTACAGCAGCTGAGCATAACCAGAAATATTGCTGGCTGTGGAAGAGGGAGGGGGACAGAGAAACAGAGTAGAGTTACAGCTTTACCGTGTACTATAACACAGTTTCAGTCTCACATGGGTTTGTTTTTTTTTAAACGACCACCAAAAAAAGGAACAGGCCTTTTGCTCTTAAAAAAACTGGTGGGAAAGAACATTATCCAAAGCATGGAATCTGCTCCTTTCCAGAGTTCAAAACTCTGAAGATTTCATTGGAGAAATGTGGCCAGGTCTTCAAAGAAGACAGCAGCAGCAAGGGCAGGAGGAAAGTTATAAAAAAGAAAAAAAAAAAGATCTCACCCTCTGAAAGGGGCTTTATCAGCAACAGTGCTAACAAATACATGGTTGATTGCTCCAGAAGAAAAGGAAGTTTTCTAAAGAGCTGGGAAACTAGAGAGCATTATTGATGCAGTGTCTCCTTGGCTCGTTGTGGTTTAGGCCAGTTTGTGCTGTCAAATTCCACATCACAAGAACAGCTGCAGTCTGTCTCAGGAACGCAAGAAACATTAGGATAAATTAAGCCACGTACACATATAGCTCTGACCATCTCTGTGATAACTTTTGTTTCCGTTTCCGGAGGGGGAAAAAAATTACCTGCAATGCCAGGATAGGGATGGCTTATCACTGGATCACTGAGTGGTTGTGATTAGGTTGCAACTAAGCCTAGGTCATGGAAATGGTGTGATATGTTTTTTTTTTTCTGCAGCAGAGTAGAAATTTTCCAAAATAGATAATCTTACATTTTAAGCTACAGAGTCAATTATCCAGCTATATAAGCCAGAACCCATATGGTGTTGCTCTTCAATGCCTTGTCTATGAGTTTAGCAAACACTGCAGTTTTCATTGTCCATGCATGGCAGTATAAATATACTCCCTGCAGACAAATATGGGATTTTGCCGTACATGGCTTTGTGCCTGAGCTGTACCTTGAAAGGGCTATGTATCGGCTGCCAGAGGTAACAGCATGATTCTGGCATACTTCTGTATCTGGCCAGCTGTAGACTTCTTATTCCCACTGCTATTAATTGGGTTCCTCTACATTTGTCTCCCAAGACTTCTCTTTTGTAATTAAGACAAAACAAAGCCGAAGCTGCTGGTGCAATCTACCCAGAAAAACAGAAAGAGCATGAAGTGGGATAGCATGTGTTCAGGATAAGTTCTATGACCCCCAGAGCAGCAACACATAAATATGGAAATAGGTAGAAGAGCATTAACATAAGTAAGGATGACACATAATATATATTTATGCACTAGGCTCTACCCTCAGAAAGACTATCACTGGAGGAGGAAGACAATGAGGAAATGCAACACCCATCTACTGCTTCTTACTACCTGGAAAAGTTCTCTTCTCCCTCTACCATCACCATCTATGCACATACACTGAGCCACAAACATACTGTGGGGAGTCTGTTTTGAAATGCTCCACTGATCTTTCCCACAGTGATAACAGTGAATAGCAGGTAGGCTTCAACTATTTTGGGAACTTATTTTTGTGGGATAAGCCATTTGTGTTATTAGAATTATTGGGGTTATTTCCCAGAAACTCAGTAAGGTCCATTTTGATTGTAACACCATCGGCCCATAAAGTTATGAACCAAGTTTATTCCTGCTTCCTTGCTCAAAGCTTGAGGAAAATGGCCTTTGATCCATTAGACAAATGGGAATCTTATTCTACTGTAAAGCAGCACCTGAAAGCAGGACAAGAAGCAATGGATGGAAACTAATCAAGAAGAGAAACAACCTAGAACTAAGAAGCAATTTCCTGACAGAACAATTAATCAGTGGAACAACTTGCCTCCAGAAGTTGTGAATGCTAAAACACTGGAAGTTTTTAAGAAGAGATTGGACAACCATTTGTCTGAAATGGTATAAGGCTTCCTGGGGTTGGACTAGAAGACCTCCAAGATCCCTTTCAACTCTGCTTTCTGTTCTGTTATTCTGTAATCAATGCCATAGTGATAAGACTTCCCCTTCCATTCTCAATGTTTGGGAGATTGACAGAATATTTTTTCAGAATAAAGGTGCTTATTAGTGGCAACTGCTTTTTAAATATTCTCCAAGTGGGACAACTATAAGAGACAAGACAATAAAATTGTACAAACATTCTTGTGTTAATGGTCAGCCAACATAAGAGTTTCATGATTACCAGGCACTTTGGACAACTAAAGGCCAAATGGGATGTAATGCAGAAAACAAAGTTCAAAGTGTTTGTGCTATGTGGCACTGTCACCAACTGTGACAAATATGAGTACAGGAGCAAGACCAAGGGACATGAAAAAGTTGGACACCGCAGAAATATTTTTGTTGAGCTCTATGTATATATGAGCTAATAGTTTAAATTCTTCACTCTGAAAAAGTTGTGTGTATGTGTGTGTGTTTATTTATTTTACAAAGATCTTTCCTTGCTCTTCCTTGTGACCATGCATCATTTGTAAGGATTTAAAATTATGCTAAAAAAATTAGAATATTTAAATGATATGTGTAAAACAGAAGTCACAAATGAAGTTTTATATAAAATGTCAACAGTGCTGGAATAAAAAAATTTCCTCAACACAAAATATACAGCTATTTACCTATTACTAGCATTGCTATGCTGTTTGATTCTCAGATGTTTTAGGTGTTAATATTGAAACAAACAAAATGTTAAAAAGTTATGATATTTATGTAGTTACTTACTAAGCATATCTAAATTATATTAAAGTAACCAAAATATCTTTACAATCTACAAGGCATGTCACAACTTTTGAGTATCCCTAATGATTGGAAATTGAAAGTTGAAAAATTTGACATGCCCTAAATGGTGCAGCAACAAACAAAAGGCAGAATAAAGATTTCCCTGTCAGTTGTATCCGACTCTAGATGAGCACCATTCCCTGGCAAAGGGGAGCCAGCATTATTCCACCATTTTCTGTGGTCATGTGACCAGTATGGCTTTATGCCAAAGGTGCACAGAATGCTGTTACTTTTCCACCAAAGTGGTACCTATTAATCTACTTGCATTTGCATGCTTTCGAACTGGTAGATCAGGGGTGTGAAACTCACGTCACGGCGTCGTCACGTGACGTATCGGGACTTTTTCCCCCTTCGCTAAAATGGGTGTGGGCGTGGCCAGTGTGTGACGCATCCGGCTCATGGCCGGGAGTTTGACAGCCCTGTGGTAGATAGGCAGGAGCTGGGACAAGTAATGGGAGCTCACCCCATAGTGCAGAGCTCAGGTCTCAAACCAGGCTGCCAGCTCTCTAGCTGACAAGCTCGGTGTCTTTAACTGCTGACCCATCGCGCCCCCTTCAGTAACAAAAAAGGTGCTATTTACTGTGTATTCACTCTAGGTGGACAACAAGATGACATTCTGACCTTAGGAAGTGGACAAGGCAATCCCTTATATATTCCGGATCAAGCCATTTAAGTTTAAAAATCACATTCTCACTGAAACTATATCCAGATTCATATCCTTTGGGATGCTGAAGATATGGCATCATCCAACTCTGAAACGAAATTGTTAATTTAGGTAAACAGAAGTGTCACACATTGTCCTTATAATATAAAGAAAATGCTGGCCATCACAGCTGCTCTCTCTAACATGTATTGGAATAGTGTTCTTAAATACAAGACTTACCTTACTGCTGCCTCATGTTTTTACTTTTCCCATCAAAGTCATCTTTTAATTGTAGCAGGTCAAGTGTTGCTTTATTTTGCTGACTATCTTTGTGTACCATGGCACTGTGCCCAAAAGTTACTTGTGGCCTTGTAAAACTGCTCATTAGGGGAGGACTAGTAACTGACATGAACTCAAATGGGAGGTTTTATATTTCAGTGTGATGAAAGAGGTTGCTTTTTGGACTTAGGCCAGAGATACATACAGAGTTATATTAACCAGAGAAAAAAAATTATGAGATATCCTCCCTTGCAGTTGGTGGTTAAACAACAACAGCATCTGAATTTCAAGCAATTTTACTTGGATTTCATACTTGGATCACATATATACCAGATGGTTTGCAGGCATATGGCATCCTGATCAATCGATGTCATCTTCAATTATGGAACCTCAATGAAAGGTCTTCTGCTGAGGCCTTGAAGAATTGTCTAACTTAGAGTTGCTATGTTTGGGCCAAGTCAGATGTTCAATATACATAGTTATTATATTTTCAGTCAGCTGCAGTCTTCAGATGTGTTGCATGATATTAATATTTATAAGCTGCTTTCAACTCAAAAGGGCTCTTCTATAGCATAACAAGCAGTAACGCAACACCATTTGCAGCCAATATATGTCCAACAAAATAGTAATAATGAAGTTAAAAGCACACATAAGTACACACACACAAAGATGCACACACAGCTAAGCAGTAAAAACCATAATACTAAAGTAGTACAACCAATAATAGCAAAATCAACAATTGGAAGCCTCAATAAAATTCTGTCAATCAACTGCATTTCTAATTTATGACTGTCAGCTAAGAGTTAAAGAATAGTAGGCAGGCATTTTTCCTTTCTGTTTTGCATGTGTAATTTTAATATGGTCTTTTTGTTTGATGTTCCTCCTCCCTCCTTAGTATTCATTGCATTCATATTCAAGCATCCACCCAGCTGGGTGATTTTGAATTTTAGAACTATATGAAATAACAATGAAGAGGCAATGTGCAAAATATATTTTCTAAATTATTGGGCAATGTTTCAAAGGACCCCAGATGGGCTAGCTCTCTGCTCATATGTATTTTGGCACATTATCCCTGATTCACAGTCATAAAAACCTTGATGGAAAACTGGTTCATTTTTCTTCTTCTTTTGGGTAAAGAGGCTGAACTAGAAGAAGTTAGAAGAATTACTAGGAATATTGATTGATTAGTATTTTCTGTATCACTTTGGGGATAACTGAACTGAGGTGAAGGCCACACATTCTTTCACAGAATAAACTGATAATAATATGCCTTGAGATATTATGTAATTTTTTTTTGCTTATCTAATCAAGTGTCTGCCAATAACTTTCATGAGGTGAATTCAGGCCTACACAGATTAGTATTGTTCCTTATGATCCCACTTTTTCTTGACTTAAATCTGGCTCAGAACTCTGTTTCCAAAACCCACATTCTTATTTGTTAGCTTTCCTATCCATTTAGTTTAAAAATATATTGTTAATTCATCAAGCAACTACTGAATTTAGATCCATATGTGGCACATTACTTAGCTGTCAGTTCTTTAACACTGCTCTTGGTGTCTGGCAAAAAAAGCAGATCTTCCACGTGAGTTTCTTCCAATGAGATCACCGTTTTTTTCTCCAATCAACTGAGGAACCTTCCATTAGTAACGAAAGAGCCGAGGTGGCGCAGTGGTTAGAGTGCAGTACTGCAGGCTACTTCAGCTGACTGTTCAGCAGTTCAGCGGTTCAAATCTCACCGGCTCAAGGTTGACTCAGCCTTCCATCCTTCCGAGGTGGGTAAAATGAGGACCCAGATTGTTGGGGGCAATATGCTGACTCTGTGAACCGCTTAGAGAGTGCTGTAAAGCACTGTAAAGCGGTATATAAGTCTAAGTGCTATTGCTAGTAAGATACTACCAAAATGTGGAGCAAAACACTGGTGTGGTATCTTTTGAAAAATATTTTATTTAAATGATTTTGGACTCAGGACCCTTAACAAGATCTAGCGTCTGTTCAATCACTCTTCATTTCTTTTTAGAAAACCACTTTTATTTATTTATATGCTGCTCATCTCACGGTACAAGACGACACTGAGCAGCTACATTTCCTATACTCAAAGGACTTATTTTTAGATATATACACAAATCAGGGGTGGGTTCTAACTTACCTCACCGCCGGTTCGCTTCCTCCCACGTCACATGGCTGCACACGCATTGCCCGCTGTGTGGCCATGCCGCGCATGTGCAGTGCTGAAAACTCAAAACAAGCAAAAAATAGCAATTAAAAAAAAAAAGCCGGAAACAAGATGGCGGCGCATGCGCAGTGCCGAAAACTCGGCTTCTGCGCATGTGCAGAAACAAAAACCAGCAAAAAAATTCCCCCCAAAAAATTCCAAAAAAATAAAATAAAATTCCCAAAAAAAAGATGGCGGCGTCCACGGACCGGCACCGACAGAACCGGCTCCATGACATCACCACTGGTTTACTACCGGTTCTATAGAACCAGTGCAAACTGGGAGGAACCCACCTCTGACACAAATGCTTCTTGAATAATCTTTCCTTATGATTTATGAGTTTTAATACATGTTTAAACTAAAGCTTTCAAAATGAGATATTCAAAATAACTATTCCTCATATACCAGGAGTAGAGTATGGTATCAGCCTGCTATATGTCACTACATATAAATTAAAGATTTTTTGGACTGTTCTTAACCATATAAATGTAAATAGCAATCATAACCTATATTCTGGAATTAAACTTTAAAAATTCTAGTTAACTTCTATGTCTCCTTAGGGAAACTTCAAGTTAAAAATCATGTTTTAAAAATCAAGCACTGAACTTCATAAATGTGAAACACTTATACTGATATAACAAAAGGTGTACGCAAGTTCTGAAACTTCCATTAAAAAGAAAGATGTATGTACTGTATGTATGCATGTATGTATATATGTATATACATACATATATATGTATGTGTGTGTTTATTTATTTATTTATGAAAAGAACATTGGACTTACCTGAACGTTCGTTCTATGTGTGCTGCGGGAGAGTCCAAGCATGGGTTAAATCCATCTGATTGGCCAGAGACTGAGTTGCAAAATCTTTGGCCACGCCTCTTCCTTCCGGCTGAGCTCCAGTTTTTTGACGAAGACTTGGATCTTGAGAGGACACAGCCAGTACGATGAAATCGACCACTCCTGGACACTGGACCAGTAATGAACCAGGATGGGATTGGACTCTCCCGCAGCGCACATACCGTGTTTCCCCAAAAATAAGACCCTGTCTTATATTTTTTTGAACCCTGAAATAAGCGCTTGGCCTTATTGCCATGCACTCAAAAGCCCGATTGGGCTTATTATCAGGGGATGTCTTATTTTGGGGGAAACAGGGTAGAACGAATGTTCAGGTAAGTCCAACGTTCTTTCTCCTGTGTGCTGCTTGGAGAGTCCAAGCGTAGGATATACCCAAGCTAAATATCCACAGGGCGGGAAACAGGCTGGTCCAGGGTCCTCCACCAAAATTTTTCTGATGACCCTCGGAATCAGAGGGATCGGAGAGAAGGCGTATAACAGGCCGGGAGGCCATGGGCAGCAGAGGGCGTTGGTCCCCTCAGCCCCGTGCGTCCAGAACCTGGAAAAGAACCTCAGGTGTTGAGCGTTCATTGGACTGGCAAATAAGTCCACACTTGGATGGCCGAATCTTTCTGATAGCCGCTGAAACAGTTCTGGGTGCCATTCGGACTGGTCGATGTTGACCTGTTCAACCAGTTCGCCTGTGTGTTGGAGAACACAGAGATGTGCTCTGCTCACAAGGAGAGTAATTGTCTCTCCACCCAAAGGCCTAAGTCCCCTGCTTCGCGCATCAGGACCTTGGACTGTGTGCCTCCCTGTCTGTTCACATGTGCTTTAGTTGTTACATTGTCTGTCAACAATAAAACGTGGTGACCTGCCAACGTCTCTTGAAAATGACGTAACGCCAGATAATTCCAACCAATTGATGTCGTTTCGAAGTTCTTCCGGGGACCACCAACCTTAGGTCACCCGGGACTGCAGGTGAGTGCCCCAGCTGAAGAGGCTGGCATCCGTGGTTATGACCATACGGGTAGGCTCTTTGAAGAGACAGCCTTTCTCCATGGCTGCCGACGTCCACCCATCTAGGGATCGGAGTACCCTCTGAGGAACCCAGATTCGTGTGTTGGAATTGCTGAGCCCCGATCTTTGACTTGGCAGCAGGAGCCATTGCAAGGCCCGGGCATGCAACCACGTCCAGGAAACTATCGCCACACAGGAGATCATATTTCCTAATAACTGGGAAAGAAGAATCAATGGCACTAGTCGTAGAGATTTGACTTGATCCACCATGGCTCTTATGCTGGATCGTCGCTCCTGGGAGAGGAAAACTTGGCATGTCTCGGTATTGATCACTGCTCTTAAATGGATCAAACTGGTAGAAGGCATCATTTGACTCTTCTCCAGGTTCACAGCAAAACCGTGGTCCTGGAGGGTTTGGACCATGATCTGAAGGTCCTGCCTCGCCTGAAGCGGAGATGATGACTGGATTAAAATGTTGTCCAAATAACATTGCAGTCTGATGGGTATCGCCCGAAGATGAGCCGCCACCACATCTAGCAATTTGGTGAAGGTTCTGGGGGCCGATGAAAGGCCGAAGGGCAGGGCCCTGTATTGGAAGTGGAGCCCTGCATAAGAGAACCTGAGGAACCTTCTGTGTGACGGTCTGATGGGTACATGAAGGTAAGCCTCCTTGAGATCTATTGATGTTAAGAGATATCCCTGTCTTATACCACCCAGAATGGAAATTAGGGAATGCATTTTGAAGCGTTTGTACGTTAAATGTACATTGAGCTTCTTCAAATCTAGGATGGCTCTCCATCCCCACCCCCAAGCTCTTTGGGACCAGAAAGAGGATCGAATAAAACCCGAGACCCCGCTGTCCCACTGGCACCGGCTCGATGGCCTGTATGTCCAGCAGGTGCTGGATCTCGGCCTCCATCAGAGACCTCTTTGTGGCCTCCCTGGGAACGGAGCATCGGATGAACCTTCTTGGGGGGTTGGAATAGAACTCTAGAGTGAGCCCGAGCCTCACTGTTTGTAATGCCCAAGCATCTTTTGCCATTGGCTGGCGAACATCCTTAAGCGGCCGCCAATGGGGACCTCGGACGGAGAGTCACTTTGTCCGACGGAAAGGTCGGTTGCTGGCTCCCCGAAAGGGTCACCTGATCTGTGGTTGTCTGGCCCTATCTCAGAAGGATGATCTGTCCTGCGAGCGATCCATACTCTGGGAATATGGTCTCTGATAGGTCGGGGTGTTAAACCCTGCCTCAGGGGCCCGAAAGGACTGCCTGCAGTAGTAAGGGGTGGTCCTTCTCTCTGCCCTCCTGTAAATGTGAGGAAGAGATTTCCTCTCGTCCTTACCCTCCACTAGGATAGGGTCTAGCACCTCCCCAAAGAGATTGCCTCCCTTGAAGGGAGCGGACGCTAGTCTCCATTTAGATTTCATATCAGCTTGCCTGAAAATCCAAGCCTCTGATCTTTTAGCCAAATTAAAACAAGGAAAAATAATTTTTGTGTCTCTCTAGGCCGACTGAGTTGAAAAACTGGAGCTCAGCTGGAAGGAAGAGGCGTGGCCAAAGATTTTGCAACTCAGTCTCTGGCCAATCAGATGGATTTAACCCATGCTTGGACTCTCCAAGCAGCACACAGGAGAATTTATATAGTCACCTACACACTCACACTCTAGGCATCTTACAAGCAATAAAAGCACAGTATGGAAAATAAAAATAAAAAATTACCCCCCCCCCAGCAACAACATACAGTCAAATAAGCCATTTGATGGGCTCCATCACACTCTGGGTTCCCCAGACCTGCTGGCAAAACCAAGTCTTCAGGGCCTTATGAAAGACTGTCAAAGTGGAGGCCAGTCTAATTTCTGAAAGAATGATATTCCAAGTTGCATTGCACTGTTTTAATTTAAACCGCACTGCACTTGTAAGAGATGTGGGTAAAATGAGGACCCAGATTGTTGGGGGCAATATGCTAACTCTGTAAACCGCTTAGAGAGGGCTGTAAAGCACTATGAAGCGGTATATAAGTCTAAGTGCTATTGCTATTGCTATTGCTCCTATCAAAAGGGTAAGAGCATCTGGTAGGATAGCACAATACTACTTTCATCGTTTATATCACCTTGAATGGCATCCACACGCACACACAATATAGATGTCTCTGTCAAATAGTGCAATTGTTAAGATTTACCTATGGAAGCATTTGGCTCAATGAAATCTGAACTCCATTTACTATTTCCATAGTAAGAGAACAGATATAGGCAGATGCTTAGAGTTGGCCAGTGTGCACAGGATGTTATTAGGACTTCCAATATGCATTCACAGCTGTCTGTAAAGGTTGTAAAAGTAATCAGGTCACGTCCTTTCCAGAAAGAGCAATTTGAAGAGGCCCAGAGTTGCAGAGAGAAGGATATGTGGAAAAGCGCTTTCCCATGAACATAAATTCTGACCAGTTTGAGGTATGAAAGTTTTAGACCATAATCTACATGGAGTCTGCATGACTTTATTCTTTCACCATTGTAAAAGCATATATTATTTAAGTTCTTAGGCAGTATTTATTGTTTCATAATAATCATGTGAGGAACAGTGAATGTGAGGAACAGAGTAAATGTGATGATCAAGATTTTGATTATCCTACCAGTAAGAGTTTCAGCTGAGGGCTAAGCAGCAGCAGCAGCAGCAGCATTTTTCATCCCTACTACCAGCCCCACCCCTGCAAATAAAATAAAATAAAGTCCACAACTCTAGGTGTACCACTCCAGCAACAAGCAACACTTCAGCGCCTCTTCTCTGTGTTTCTAGGCTGGCAAGCTGGGAAAGAAGTGGCAAAACTGCTGCTTGAATTTGCTACAAAAGCAATATCTTAAGACACTATGCTCCTGGAATTAATAGAGACATAATGCATGGACCTACCTACTGGGTACTTTTGTTTTTAACTGTAGAACTTTTTTTCCAATTGGCCTATGGGCAGAAATCAACCTATCGCATCAATCTCAAAGAGCTAAGCCACTACAATTGTCTGGAATTGGGTGATATATGAATCTGTGAATAGGTTAAACATGAGCACCTGGCTTTTTTTCCTATTTGTTATTGATACTTTGTTAATCAATGACAATATATGGATAGACTACTTTCGGTAATGAACTCTGCACACTCATGCGATACAGGTAGTCTTCGATTTACAACCATTCATTTAGTGACTGTTCAAATTTACAACGGCACTGAAAAAAGTGACTTATGACTGTTTTTCACAGTTATGACCTTTCCAGCATCCCCATGGTCATGTAATCAAAATTCAGCTGCTTGGAAACTGGTTCATATTTATGACCGTTGCTATGTCCCAAGGTCATGTGACCCCCCTTTTGCAACCTTCTGACAAGCAAAGTAAATGGGGAAGCCAGATTCACTTAACAGCCAGGTTACTAACTGATCAACTGCAGTGATTCACTTAATAACTGAGGCAAGAAAGGTCATAAAATGGGGCAAAATTCACTTAACAAATGTCTCACTTAACAACAGAAATTTTGGGCTCAATTGTGATCATAAATCAAGGACTACCTGTAGTAGCATTTCAGTTCTATGCTACTATTCAGTTCACTATTCAGTTCTGCATTAATCAATATGTTTGCTTTAACTGCTGAAACCAATCAATGAATGACTTTATGAAAGGCAAACCTTGAAGAGACACTTAGGCCAAGTAAGCAATGCTGGCAATTCAACACAGAATATTTTGAAGAAGAAAATATTCTAATACAAGAAAAACAAATTCAAACCTATCTAGAGACTGACAGACCTTGACCCGAACTTCTACAGCCCAATTCATATATATTAATTAGTGTTTAATGTATGTTAGGATAAGAAGGAATCCAAACAGTATTTTCACAGAGGTTCTGCTCTTCTGATTCTGCTATTTGGTGAACTTCTAATTCAGGAAGCTTTCAGTTTCAACTTTGATTTAAACCTGTGAATTGTGCAGGTGTCCTTGGAAACTATTCCAAGTAGAACTTACATGGAGAAAGATACTTTTATTCTAGAAACAGAGAGAGAAGAATAATTTTGTTTTGCAATTTCCTCTCTCCCATCCTTAATTGTATCTCATAAGCCTTCAACTCTATATTTCACATGATTAAACATATTTTTTCTAGATAGAGAACATTTATAGTGGTATATCAATCAAGCAAAGACTTTACTGTAACGACTTCTCAAACAAAGAAGTGTTAAGATAAAGAACAGCTGTTCAGAAAAATATATATATGCAAGGACCTATTCTTCACTATGTACCATGGCTGTCCCATTTATGAAGAAAATATTATGCTATTTTAAAGAAAAGCAGCTGGTCTGAGTTTATGAAACCTGAATGATCGTTTCTTGGAACTTGATCATTAGAAAGCTGGAAACATTTCACTGAACAGTTCTGATCCAATTTCCGCCAGCATGTTTCCGATTCTGATTTCAGTAACAAAAATTGACTATGTGGTCACAATTTGGCCTTAATTCCAATAGCCAAAGTGAACAGTGAAACAAATTTCAAGACAAATACCTGGACATTTGTTACATGTAACTCTGAGACACCTTCTTCGTGATACTCATTCTGCTACTGAAAGAAAAAAGAACTCAACATAAATCAAACTACTTAAAAAGGCTTTGAAGAATTTGTGTTGAAATACGTAATGTTCTCAAATGGAAAATGGTCCACAAAAGATCTAGACATTAGTTTTATTCTGCTATGGATTCTTACTATATATTTAAATGTTTACTGAGGTATCAATTCTATACCAATTTATCAGGGGATAAGACAGATTGAATTCAATAGGTCTTGAGTTCGTTTGAGTACAGAGGTCTAGGTTTATCTATTCTGACACTACAAAATTTCAGTGATATGATATTCTATTCATATAAAAATTTCATTGTAGTATAGTGTTTTCTTGGTCGTGTTTGTAAAGTACAGTCAGATAAAGAAAGATAAAGAGAGACAGTTTTGTCTAGTGGTTAAGGCACCAGGTTAGAAAGTGGGACACTGTGAGTTTTAGTTCTGCCTTAGTCATAAAACCTAGTTGTGTGACTTTGGGCCAATTACACTATCTCAGACCAACTTACCTCACAGAGTTGTTGTTGTGGAGAAAATAGGAAGAAGAAAATGTGTTGGATATGTTTCCCACCTTGAGTTATTTGTAAAAATAATAAAGGAAGGATATACACTGAATTTGTAAAGAAAAATAAAACACAGTTTTAAATGAAAGACAATAGAAGGAATAGCACATTATAGTATAACTTTGAAGTTTCCAACACTTTTCAGTATGAAAGTAGAGAAACACATACACATCTGGAGCAGAGAGAAGTAATACCACAGTCAATGCATGATCAACCTCTGATATGAAGTAGCATATGTTGATTTCTCATCACAGATGCTATGGTCAGATCTCAGTAGTTCACCCAAAATATAATCAAATCTTATATAAGAGCAAGTGGCAGCATGTTGCTGACTTTGAAAAAGTTAAGCAGGGTCAAATACAGTTACTACCTGGATGAGAAACCAGTAAGAAATAATAGAATTGAGCTTGGGGCTGAAGGGGGGGAGGGAACATGAGGGAAGGCAAATTACTTCCATATTGCTGACAAGGAAATAACTAACATGCATCCGTTCATATAGTCACCAAGATTCAAATTTGACACAAGGGATATTTTACAGTTATACCAATTTTGGATCCTAAAACAAACTCTGTGAATGTAGAACGTTTGCTTTAGGATCTTCATTATATGTTATTGTGTCCATTGATATCCACTTTTAAAGTATAGCCATCTGCCTACAAGAACATGCACCTATAATATGTTATACAACTGGACGGGATCCCAATTGATCTTCCAATCAAGTTACATGGTCTGAGATAGAACATTTACATCCAAGGATTCATACAATGGTATAAGGGTAACTTCAAAGTACTATGCTGGTCTTTGACCATAATAAACATTTGATTTGAATCTTAAAATATAAATATAAAAATATTGAGGAGATCTGTTGGTTCAGAAGATATAGATTTAGATAGATATATAGATATACTGTATATATACATACAATACATACTGTACATACATACATATGCATACATTATACACATATTGTATATTCACATTCATACATACACACACAAAACAATAATGAGTTTTTGTTTATCTGAATTGCCTTTAAGGCTATTCAAATTCAGATTAGTGGTTTTCACTGAATCTTGAAGAATGTGGTGTCTATTTACTGTATAAACATCTTTTTCTGTGTTATCCATTTATTTTATTTTTATTTTATTTATTTTATTTATTTATTTTGTCAAGTACGTATTTGGTAATATACATAGATATAACATTATTTATATACATAAGATGGGTACAAATAAAAGGGAACGTTTGGACAGGGACGGTAGGCACGCTGGTGCGCTTATGCACGCCCCTTAGTGACCTCTTAGGAATGGGGTGAGGTCAAGAGTAGACAGTCTAAGGGTAAAGTTTTGTGGGTTTGGGGAAGAAACCACAGAGTCAGGGAGTGCATTCCAGGCATTGACCAAGCTGTTGCTGAAGTCGTATTTTCTGCAATCGAGTTTGAAGCGGTTGACCTTGAGTTTGTAGCGATTGTTTGCCCGTGTATTATTGTGGTTGAAGCTGAAGAAGTCATTGACAGGCAAGAT
>QLTV01003186.1:2058679-2072082 GCA_003457575.1 Thermophis baileyi
GGGAAGGGAAGGGAAGGGAAGGGAAGGGAAGGGAAGGGAAGGGAAGGGAAGGGAAGGGAAGGGAAGGGAAGGGAAGAGGTTTATTTGCCAAGTGTGATTTGACACACAGCTAATTTGTATCCAGTGCAGAAGCTCTTGGTGTACATACAAACAACAAAGTAATATAATCATAAGTTACCAATAGGAGAAGGTAGTAAATGAGAAGGATAATACTAATACAGCCATGTTACATGGGTACATTTCCTTAGACATAAGAAAGTATTGTGAGAATTAGATGTTCAGCAGTATTTATCTAGCAGTTTTCAATGTTTTTATATTTTGACTAGCATTATTGTATTTTCATGTCATAGTACACTCTTCTGATAAGTTGGATGTTAAACTGATAAACATACATACAGGCATACATAAAATGCACACTGGATTTTTCTTTCATTCTAAGAAAAAGTACACTCTATTCAATTCAATATTCAGTGTGACTTTTAAATATTGCTTCCGGTATTGCCATATGCAAAATTAAGAGGCCTTGAGAAGGGTTAAGGGAGATCCAAGATCTATTCCCTTGTTCTAGAGTTTTTACCTGAAGGATTATTTAATATTTTTGCTCAAATACTGGTTGTGTATTTATACAAATATTAACTGACATCATTCAATTCACTTTTGTAAAAATAAAATATATGCTTTCAGATTAATCTAATCAAGAAATGCAGCAATATACAGCTGTATATTGTAAGAACATTAAAAGTGTTATTTATGAACTATTATTAATGATGAACTGTGTTTTTTTCTTCTACAAGCCTCTTCAGAAAGCCCAAAGGACTACTCAAAGCTAATGTACATATGCATGGTAAACTGTATCACTAAAGATTTCTGCACTCTCATGCAAGTTTATTTAATTACACGAATTAGAAAAAGACCTTACAAACGCATGCTATAAAGCAGCTGACCCTGAGTCATTATGGTTCCTCAATGGCCAAGGGAAAGTTTTTGGTACAAAAGAAATGGAAAAGCTGAGTCAAGGTACTGGCAAGCACCAATGTTTGGAATTCAGTGCTTAAAGCTATTCACAGGACATGGGAGCTGGCTTCAGGAGACATTCAGCCTAGGACCGCATATAGCAAGCTGGGGTGGACAGATCATTCATTCTATCCAGCAGGGATCTTGTGCTTT
Organism: Thermophis baileyi; assembly: GCA_003457575.1. Taxonomy (NCBI): domain Eukaryota; kingdom Metazoa; phylum Chordata; class Lepidosauria; order Squamata; family Dipsadidae; genus Thermophis; species Thermophis baileyi. The sequence continues at coordinate 2,059,847 of QLTV01003186.1, forward strand.
TCCTCTGTTAGCACAAGTTAGTCTTGGGATTCCATACCATACAAGGCATATACAAAAAGAGAAGGTTAAAGAACACGAGGCAGACTCAGAAGAAGATGGAAATACAACATCAAAGACACATTACAACAACATTAATTACCAATGGTTGAGGCCACCAGAAGAGCAAGAACAAGAACTTTTTTTCTCCTTCAACACCCAAAACAGCAGCAGCAGGAGGAGGAGTCTTTAGGCCAGGTGGGAGAGCTAGTACTGCAGCCCCACAAAATAATAAAAATATTTAAAAATAATGTATTTGTATACATTAACTATATTACATCTATATATATAAAAGCGAAAACCACTCACGCAGAATCACGAAATCTCCAGAACCGTAAAGTCGACAAACTTGAAATTTGGCACGTATGTTCCTCTTGGCTTCTAGGTGCTTGCTAAGAAAGGATTTTTCAAAATGACCATCGCAGCATGAGTATTTTATATGTAATAACAATAACACTTAGACTTATATACCGCTTTACAGTGCTTTACAGCTCTCTCTAAGCGGTTCACAGAGTCAGCATATTGCCCCCAACAATCTGGTTCCTCATTTTACCCACCTCAGAAGGATGGAAGGCTGAGTCAACCTTGAGCCGGTGAGATTTGAACCGCCGAACTGCAGCTAGCAGTCAGCTGAAGTAGCCTGCAGTACTGCACTCTAACCACTGCGCCACCTCGGTTCCATGTAGTCCAAGACAATTCCTCTTTACTCAATGCAAGCCAAAAGTTTGGACAACCATGCTTCAGGCCAAACTGCAACAGTGACTCAACAGTTAGAAAAAGAAATTTGGGAAGGACCTGCCCTAATAGATCAAGCAGTTAGAAGCGGTGGGGGAAGTCTGTACTTTTAGGATTGCAAGATTGTGTTAATATACCCTTACAATGTAATAGAATTAATCCATGTAGTCATGTCTCTTGTCTGATTTACCTGGGAAGGCTGACAGGTACAAAGCCAGCTGGATGACTTTGGATCAGTCACTTTCTCTCAGCTCTAGGAAGAAGGCAAGGATAAACAACTTTTGAAAATGCTGCCAAGATACAGGTAATTCCTTGACTTACAACCGTTCATTCAATGACCGTTGAAAGTTACAGCAGCACTGAAAAAAGTGACTTATGACCATTTTTCACTTACGATTGCTGCAGTATCCTTATGGTCACATGACCAAAATTCGTATGTCTGACAACTGGCATGGATTTATGATGGCTGCAGTGTCCCGGTGTCATGTGATTACCTTTTTGACCTTCTGACAAGCAAAGTCAATGAGGAAGCCAGATTCACTTAAGAACCATGTTACTAACTTAACAACTGCAGTGATTCACTTAACAATTGTGGCAAGAAAGGGTGAACTGACTTAACAGCTGCCTTGCTTAGCAACAGAAATTTTGGACTCAATTATGGTCATAAATTGAGAACTACCTGTACTGGTAATCTGCCTCACATGTAATCTGCATAATAACCCTGTCTTCCCCTTCCTTGCCTTATCTCAATATAATCCTATATCAGTTTAGCCATTTCAAGCTTGTGATGAAATGAGCATTAGCTCACAAAAGTGTATATGACTTTTAGTACATTTGTTAGTCTGAAAAGATTTTGATAGGAATGAAGATAATTGAAATATTTCATTATGATTGTATTTACCTCATTTGAAAATTCCATAGTCTGATCTAACATGGGCATATGTTTGCTGAAACTCTAGAGCACTTTTTTTTCTGGACTGATGCTCAGAACAGCTCATACATATGTGGAGGCTTCTGCCTTTATAGTAAACTTTTTAATTTACAATGTGGTGAAAGTGTTGCTTTTAAAAACTAAATTAAGGCTGTTTGAAGCAGCCAGACAATGTGAAAACTGCTGTATGAGCTGGAAATGCTTGTAAAAATGCTCCAGGAGGTTGCCATATGTTTTGTCTTATCTCCTCTTGGATATTTGGGGGGAGGGAGTTTGCTGTCCCATGTTAAACAAAAAAACGAAACAACATCTCCCACCCAACAACAGAAGATATCAAGGATCAAACTATGTGTGCTGTATGTAATCCATCACTGAGCTGTTCCAACGTATATAAAAAGTATGTCTATATGTGCATCATAACAATGTCATCACATCTGCAGGAAAACAACCCAGCACAGAGAACACTTCAGCCTTGAGCTACATATTACATACATTATTCTCTACTATTGGAATCTCATCTTTTGAAGCAGCATAAAGTGAAGAAATGAACAGCTGAAAAGTTATGGAACACATTTACTGCCTCTGTCAATGACTAGTTTTATGCCAAGGGAACTTTTCTGTCATAAAATGATTCTTTTACAGTTCTGCTTTATAAAAGCATGACTGAATACATATCCATACAGTAATACTTCTACTTCTATACTTATGTATCTAATGCATTTCTACTTATGTATCACTAAGAACTACTCTAGGATCTTTCTGTTACAGCTCTGTTTGGCCTATAATATAAGTATTTGTGGAACTGAACTTGTAGCAATTGTCCCAGTTTGTGAAATTAGAAACACAGAGCTGGATCTGTGGAAAGCAAGTAGCTTCGAAGAGACAAACAGACAGACAGACAGACAGACGATACCATGGATGTGTGGATGTGAACCAGAGTTTTTCTAAAACAAGTCCCTATTTAAGTAAATTAATATACTGTCTGTTTTTCAATGGCTATTTATAATCAATCTGTTTACCCATTTCTATCTCAATCACTTTAAAAGAATCACTTGTAATGAGTTTAATTCCTCCCTGAATTGTAACAGTACCACTGCTGATGTATCATGAATTTTGGAAAGATTATAGGGGAATAACTAGGCCTATAAATAGCTGGGACCTAAGTCATGTAAAATCTAGTGACCAGCTTGAATTAGCTCTGGAAGACAACCGTGAAGCTGTTTCAACACAAGAGTCATTTAGAACTTCTATCAGGCAATACACATCTAACATTTTAGGCCAGCTACAATTACAAACCATCTTAAAGGTCACCCAACAAAATTCATTACAGTAATAAAGTCTGGAAGATATAGTAATACAACCTTGTTGTATTACAAAACCCTACCCTTTCTTGGTAGCCTCCTCTGAATTTGCTCCACATGGTCAGTACTCTTTCCAGAGTGTGCTGCCTAGTACGAGACACAAAATCCCAACCAAGACAGAGTAAATATCCCACCCCAAGATGTTTTCATTAATATATCCCCAAAGGGATTTATCTTTTTAGCAACTATATGACATTCTCTGCTCATCGTCACCTTGGGGTCTACTAGAACACCTTTCACATGTGCCATGGTCAAGACAGGCTCCCCAGTTTCTTGTTCCTTCCATGTTTTATTCCCCAGATACAGGCTCTTATATTTTACTTGGTTAAATTTTACCTTATTTAATTTGCCCCACAGTTCAATCTTGTCTGGATCTTTGGGAATATTCTCTTTTTGTCGTAGTTTCCCATATTTCCTAGATCATCTACATATGAATTTATATATTTGCTACTGCAATTTATATGCTGCTTAATTTAAAAAAAAATCTAAATAGATTACAAATTATGTGAAAATAAAATAAAATCCCAAAGAAAGCATAATAAAACAAACTACTAGTAATGAGCCTTTCTGTCACTCATTAATACAGCAGGGAGTAACAATCACAACAGCAATTGCGCACTCAATAATAGAATAACAGAGTTGGAAGGAACCTTGGAGGTTGTCTAGTCCAATTCCCTGCTTGAAAAGGAGACCCTATACCAGGAGACTCTACAACCGAATGCCGAAACTGGAGCGTGCACGCCAGAGCACCGGAACCCGGAAGAGAGTAGCTGGCCGGTGTGCGTGTTCCAGGTTCCGCTGTGCGCATTCATGCCAGCCAGCTGGTCCGGCGCACATGCGCATCGGCCAGCTGCTCTCTTCCGGGTTCCGGCACGGTCTTCGTGTGAAGAGATCAGCTGGCCGGCGCGCATGCGTGCGATGGAACCCGGAAGAGCAGCTGGCGATGGCGCGCATGCCCACAGAGAGTTTGCCATCAGGGTCCTATACCATTCTGGACAAATGGATGTCCAATCTTTTCTTGAAAACCTCCAGTTATGGAGCACCCACATCTTCTGCCATGCTATTAATCATTCACATTTCACCATGATCCCCTGATGTTAGAATTTCACTGATGACAATCTTGCTTCAAATTTGCAAGTTATCCTTCACAAGGGTTTCAGATATTAAATGAGATGGGAGACAATGGAATGGTGCAATAATACAGATGCTCGGGATAATTTTAGCAGAAGTTTCTCAGTACCACTTTCCATAGCACCCAGAAAGATAGAAGCAAAACCACAAAAATTCCAGCAAGATAAGATGGTAATAGTTTCAAAAGCTGCTTAGAACTCCAGGAACATTAGTAAGTTCATAGTCCTTACATCTGTCTCCTCCTTGTATAGATCATATATCAGGGTGATCAAAACCATTTTCATGTGAAATGTAGGTCTAAATTTAGACTGTAAAAGAAACAAGTAATTTGTTTAATCAGCTTAATTCCAGCTTCATTTATTTTATCATAATAAACAAAATTTACTCAATTAAAATGCCTGACTACAGAGATGCTTTTTAAACTCACTATCACAAGCTATGGGCAAGGAGCTACAACAGCAAAAAAACTGCATAACAATTGAGAATACACTGTTTATATTTAGAGGAGAAAGGCTACTACTCCCTGCCAATATTTTCTTAACAGTATGAAGCTGTAAGCATTTGGAAGGAATCACAAACTCTTTCTTTACGGCTATTACCTGCTGAGTTAGCAACCATAATAGTATTGGGATTATATTCAACTTTCCATTCTGAAAATAATATTTCCAGACACTTTTTCTGCCATTTGAAAATACCCAATATTTCCTGAAAAAATCTTGGATTTGTGTTCATAAAAAGGATGGAAAGATTAAAGCATTCCTCCCCCCTCCCAAAAATGATGCTCTAAAATAAAAGGACTGTGTCCTAAAACAGTGATCCCCAACCCCCTGGCCGTAGCCCACTACTGGGCCACGGCCTGTTCAGAATCGCGCCACGCAAGCATGCACGCAGATGCAGCTCCAGTTGCACAGGCACTGGCGTTCATGTGCAAAGCTTCATTTGCACAAGCAATTACACAAATGGAGTTGCCACTCACATGGAACCATCCATCCTCTCCCCCACCGGTGCACCAAGCTGGAAAAGTTGGCAACCGCTGTCCTAAAATCCGCCAGTGCAGTTTTGTTTTAATCCATATTTAGGTTATTTAGTAGGTTTCCCAGGTTATAACTTTTAAAATCTTGGAAGAAAGAACTGATAGGGCTGTTTTATGTGAGATACTTTCTAAAGTTTAAGTTGTTAGCTATCGTCTTTCTGTTGCATGTCCTATCACCTCTGGTTTTAGCCTGCCACCTGTGCAGCCAGATATCTTCTAAAGCACTTTCTCTACCCATTTCACATTACAGACTAAATTGTGGCTAGTATAAGAATGCAGTTAATCACAACTGATAAACAAATACCTTTACTTATCACGAACAGATTACATCACTTTACTTCGAACGCTGCTTAAACCTTAAACAAAAGTGCATTCTTTGCAATCCAAGCATTTGCTACGAAAGCACATTTTAATGAAGCTTTTGAGAAAAACAAAAACAAAAGCCATTAACTATTCTGGAATCAATTACCTGACTGTATTGCTGCATGTTTGGAAATGTATAATAACTTTGTAAGAAACTTAAATCATAGCTAAAATTTAACTTCACCAAAATAAAAATCTGCTCTATAAGTACATATGCAATAAAGAAGTGTCACAACTGGTTTAGCATTTGAAAGTAAATGGATATAATCATATTTTCCGTAAGAACACATAGATGAACTCAGACAACAATACAGTATATGTTTAAGGATAAACTCAAATTTGAGTTGAGCAGGAAGTGTCATAACAATAAACAGGACATAAAGTACAATTGTTTCAATTTAATCTTGGCAACAACTAGCTCCACCAGGCTTTGTTCAAGAATGTCTATAAAAAGAGGAAAAGTGAAAAAGTTTGGTGTCCCATTAGGTGGTCACGTGCTAAGACATCAAAAGCTTCATTTAGCAAGTTCAAAGGAATTGGGCCATTTAAAAAAGAAAAACTGAAGGTTTGTTAAAAAGTGTTTTAATCTGCATAAACTGCAATTGGCATACATTTCACCAACATGTGTAATCTACTGTTGGAAGAAATGTCCATCTGGGTTCCAAGTGGGGAGAAAGACACTGGAAACATGGTGGCTGTTTGGAAAGATGGTTTTTAATGGTGGACAGGACCACATGGTTTGAGATCCTTGGCTAAAAGGCACATGGGTGAGAGAGGGAGAGAGATTTATACCCTCTGTTGGGCTTTGAATTTGAGCTTGTATTCTGATTGGTTGTCAGACTCCCATGGAGCCATGCAGGGGTAACTTTGTAGGTTGTCTTTTGAGTCCCAGGCTTGGTTGAGCCTTGCTGGGTGATGATGTAATAAAAGGGCTTTGGGCAGTTCCTACTATGGCCCTGCCTGAAGGAGGTAGATCTTTGTTATGTAGAATAGACTGGCCCAGGCCTTAATGGCCCATTGACAAAGGTGGGGGGGATGAGTTTCTGCCTCCTTTTTAGGGGAAAATATTCTGCCCTTTTAATATTTCCTAAAATATCTCATTTTCCTAGGAGAGGGGTGGGTGCTAACTTCCTACACTACTATGGCATCTGAAAGAATTTACAGGTAGGCCTCAGTTGCGTAGTGTTGGCTTGCAGCTCCTGCCATCACAAAACCAACCCACAGCGAACCTTTAGTTCACTTAATGACCATGGCCTTCATTTAATGACCATCACAAAAAAGACCATAAAATCAGGTAAGTCACATATGATAGATGACTTGATTTATGACTGTAATGGGTAGGCTCGATGATGGTCATAACTCGAGGACTATCTGTGTTCTTTCCTTTCTTTTTCCCCATTATTCTTGTCTGTCTAATAAGATTTTTTTTTAAAGATCAAAAGAGGCAATTATTTATCTGCACAACAGAGATAGCTTGTTTTAAGAGTAATAATAGATTAAGGCAAGGTTGGGTATCGGTCACCTCGAGCTGAGGTGGCACAGTGGTTAGAGTGCAGTACTGCAGGCTACTTCAGCTGATTGCTAGGTGCAGTTCGGCAGTTCAAATCTCACCGGCTCAAGGTTGACTCAGCCTTTCATCCTTCCGAGGTGGGTAAAATGAGGTCCCAGATTGTTGGGGGCAATATGCTGACTCTGTAAACCGCTTAGAGAGGGCTGTAAAAGCACTATGAAGAGGTATATGTCTAAGTGCTATTGCTATTGCTATTGAATGATGCTATCCTGAATCACTAGGAGCTGATTTGTTCTTCCTAATTCCGACCTTGGTTTTTCTAAAACTATGAGATTTCTAAAAGGATTTGGAACACTGTGTGCAAACACAACACATCTCCGCTTTTCACTGAAACAGATTTTTTTTTTCAGATTTCCAATGAAGAGCTACATTAAAGATTGATTAAAGTAGGAGAATTTGTCTTAGCATTTCTTCAAATTATTTTTTAAACATGCAGATCTCTATTGCCTATGCCTGCATGTTTCTAATATAATGCCTGACCAACCCACTAATAAACAAAAATTACTGGTTATGTTTTTGTACTGTTCATTTCTTCCATAGTTGTCCATTTCAGTATTGAAACTATAGTGTGAATCATTTGATACAACAAAATGGAGTATAAACTTGGAATCTGCTGGCAATCATTCAAGACTCAATTTTGGCAATCTGTTGCACTGAACCTCCTTCTAAATGCAATGACAAAGTTTCATTTATCATACAACTCATGAAATGCATGAAATTAGATGCAGGTCCCCAGGATGAATAAATGGAATATATACATGCAAAAATGCAAACAGAGCCAAAAACAAAGCTTTCTTTTATTATTAGCAAACCTGTTTTTGGTACAGAAATGGAATTAGGACAAATAAAACGTTTGCATATTACGATCTATATGCCAGATTTGTTCTTGAGATAAAATGAACAGTAAAAAAACCCTCAGAGAAATAAAATTTCCCAGCCCCCCTCTTCTTTTCAGCTTTTTCCAGCAACATGAGATGGAACACAAGGATCTAGGGGCAAGAAAAGGAGAGAAACAACATTGTACCAGCTTCTTAATTCACTGCACTTAAGCAAATATAAGGTTAGACTTATATGGTATCTGGAACTTATAATCTAAATTGTTATTTTAGAAAACATATAGTACTCTCACTAATATGCATAATGAGATACACTTTTGTCAAAACGCCCAATGTCACTTTCCCATATTAACTCTTCAAATATTTAGGATGCGAAACCCAATTTTAATGATGGGGAAATTGACAAGATGAATTTTACGTTCATAAGGAATGGTTTTCTCACTAATATTAGGCTACCATTATTGCAGGTAGAACAGGAAGAATATTAAATTTCAAGAACTCTTAGGAGGATAGCCTGGAAAGTTATGCATCCCTCTCTCAACCGTGGGTCAGTGACTATCCCAATAATTGCCAAAGAGAAACCTGAGTTGTGGTCCTACTCTACTCTTGGCAGCCTCTCTCCCAAAGTCAAAGTAATATGTTAGGGGCAAAGTAATGCACTGCTACAACTCCCTTTCTGAGAAATAAAGGAAAGACTGGATCTAACTCCATTTTTCACTGATGTATTGGTATGTATCTATAACCAAATAACCTAATCTAGATACAGGTAGTCCTCCACTTACAACTGTTCATTTAGTGACCGTTCAAAGTTACAACAGCACTGAAGAAAGTGATTTATGACCATTTTTCACAGTTATGACTTTGTAGCAGCCCCAGGATTATGTGATCAAAACCAGTTGCTTGGCAACTGGTTCATCCATATGACCGCTGCTGTGTCCCAGAGTCATGTGATCACCTTTTGCAACGTTTTGACAAGCAAAGTCATTGGGGAATCCAAGATTCACTTAACAACCACGTTACTAACTTAACAACAGCAGTCATTCATGTAACAACTATGGCAAGGTCTTAAAATGGGACAAAACTCACTTAATACATGTCTCATTTAACAGCAGAAATTTTGGGCTTAATTGTGGTCGCAAGTCAAGGACCACTACCTGTATATCTAGATTTACTGATGTACTTTTTCTGAGATTGAACAATGAAGTTGTACTATTTAACAAAAAGTGTAGTATATTGAACATGTTGTTAATGGAACAGACTAAATCTTGAGACATAAGCTACTTTTTCCAATATTGTCCTCAGCTGTTTTAAGCTGTCATCAAGGGAAACAGTTAAGGGTTCCCACAACTCAAACTCCTATTATTTATACTGTTGTGCGCAGATGGGATGTCTATTTCTAACAGGTGCTTATAGAAAGGCTAAGGTTATAGGTCAGCTCCTGAGTTTACTAGGGTTGCAAAATCTAATAACCTATTTGCTCTTTGACCCTTTTAGGGAATATAAAAACAAAAGGGGGAAACTGCAAAACTCAAATAACCCCATGAGACTTGGAACTATCAGTTATATGGGTCTCTTTTTTTGCTTGATGTATATTTTTCGGTAGCAAGCAATGGCCAACTTAACCACAACTGTACCCTTGGCAGACCTTGAGACTATTCATGCCATTTTGTTTCCGAGACCCATGTCTACAGATAATCCTTGACTTAGAACAGGTCACCTATCGACTGTTTCAAGTTGTGAGCTAACTGCAAAAAGGGAGGCATGAACTTGTTCTGAAGTTCCAACAGTCCGTCCCCCCTCCCCCGCAGTCATGTGACCGCATTTCTAGAGCTTGACAAAATGGCTGCATTTACAGGTATTTGCAGTGCCCCCCAGTCATATGACTGCAGTTTATTACATTTTTGCTGAAAACCAGAAGTTACTTCTGTTTGTTGTTTTTTTTTTTTTTTTTGCCAAATTTAGTTTTAACAAACAATTGATTTACATAATGACCACTTAAAAAAATTTTGTAGGCCAAACTGAGTCATAACAAACAATGGATTCACCTAATGACCACTGAAAAAAATGTTGTAAAATTGGTTGGTCACATGACTGACCTGCTTTTTATGATGATCACAACACATGACTGCAGTGGGAAAGCTCCATCACAGTCATATGTCGAGGACTACCTGTATTCAGGACTACGACAGAAATCTGGTTGAGAATCCCTTTCCCTGAAATGGTGTTTCATTTACAAAGCTGACTTCCCCCTTTTATTTTGGCCCATGTGAATTATTTAAATTACTATTGTTAATGTGAGCAGTAAGCCAGAGAGGACACTTATAATTTGGTGGCAGGGGAGTGGTTTGAATGTTGGGTATAGATGCAAACAGTCAGAATTTCAAGTTTTTTTCCTTGGGTTTGAAGGACATGAACGGGTTTATTTTGTAGTCATTTAACTATACTAAGCCTCTTTTAGGGATTTCCCAACTGCATGTCAATATTTCCTCCTCAGAATGGCAGAAAACCATCCCATCAGTTTTAGCAACTGAAGCCAGAGGCGGTTCTGGAGGCCGCAAAAAAGCACTACAAACTGAATCCAGATGGAGGTCACAGGATTAGTGTGAGATAAGGCACATGAGTTATGACCTGTTCCATAGATTATGTTGGGAGACAATGGCAACAAATCTGGATCAAATCTGATCTCACAGGCAACCTTCTAAAGAGGAGTGATCTATTATGGAATATTCACACCACTAATTCATGCGTGTAAAATAAAGCAGGATTTGTCTTCTTTGGCTACACGCTCTCTGCTTTTTTTCATAGAGTTTGATCTCTTTTTCTCTCTGTCTGGTTTGCTACAAAACAAAAATGAAGAAATTAACGGCTGTATCCATGCATTATGTTGTGCCCTAATTTGGTCAGTCTGGTTTTGACTTAACTCACTAAAGAGCTCTGTTGCGTCCTCAGAAACACACCGACGTTCAGGCACGCCGCAAACATGGAAGTGTCTCCCATTGGCTGAGCCGTGACAGCTCTGCCGGCGGGAGAATAAACCCTCGCTATTGGCCAAGCCTTTTGACAGCTGCTATATAAATAGCAGCCTGACTGAAAGTTGTTGTTGCCAGTTCCAGAGTTGTTGTTGAATGTTAGTTGTTACCCTATTAAAGGGATTTACTTAAAATACCGTCTCGCCTCAGTTTCTAGCCACCCTTGATCTCCCGAACAGAACAAGCTCATTCTATAGAGGTGCACAAAACAATATTAATTCAGAATGGCTATTTCAAGATGCCAGCAAGACTTGGAATTAAAAAAAAAGGAGCGTTGTTCCTACCTGAACGCCTTTTCTCAGTGTAGGTTGCAGGATAGGCCAGGAATGGGGGATGACTTCATCCTTCTGCCTAGAGACTGAGTCATAATTTTCATAGCCACGCCCCGTTGCCTCTCTCTCTGCTCCAGTTATCGACGCAGTCCTTGCCAGAGAGAGGCGCTTCGCTTAGTGGCTGCTCGTCCTAGGCAGAAGATTGAGTCATTTCCATTCAGATTGACTAGCAGAGAGTTTATACTGAACAGGTTTGGATTTGGCGCCTTGAGCGCTTGGTCTCCGATTTGGCTGCATTGATTTTGAGAGCTCTGCCCTGTCAGCTAAGGCTGCCTGGTCCAGTTCGGGCTCGAGCTTCTGGGAGCAGGCTACCCCGGGTCTTCTCGGCCGCCGCCCACAGTTCTCTATTGAAGGGGGGGAAGTTTTAATTCCCTTCCCCTGACATCGCAGCCCTCATGTCAGCAGAGCTCTGCCCTGTCCGCTAAGGCTGCCTGGTCCAGTTCGGGCTCGAGCTTCTGGGAGCAGGCTACCCCGGGTCTTCTCGGCCGCCGCCCACAGTTCTCTATTGAAGGGGGGGAAGTTTTAATTCCCTTCCCCTGACATCGCAGCCCTCCTGTCAGCTCCCCTGGCGGTGCAGGCTTCCCTGGGTCCGCCCCAGCCGCCGCCCGCAACTGACAGCTCCGCCGCGCTTTTTTTGCCGGCTGCCGATCTTTCGCTGCCTTTGGAGCAGGCTCCCCTGGGTCCGCCCCAGCTGCCGCCCACGCTGCGATCGCCCCAGTTCCGGCCCTGCGACCCCCAGCGCGTCTCCGCCACGGAGCAGGCTACCCTGGGTCCGCCCCAGCCGCCGCCCGCAGACGCGCCCCAGCTGCTGTTTCCCGCGCTTCAGCATTTATCGGAGCAGGCTACCCTGAGGCCGCCTCAGCCGCCGCCCGCTAAGGT
>QLTV01003186.1:2078914-2091987 GCA_003457575.1 Thermophis baileyi
TCCTAGTTCCCCGCGCGCGGCCTACCCCTCGGCTCCCTCCATATCTACCTCTCCCAGTCATAACCGCAATACTCCGGCTCTCCAACACCCCAGAGATCCCCTCCCCCAACCCAACGGCCCCCCTCCTCCCCGGCAGGCAAGGCACCACACTCACACCAAACCGGGGGCCATATCTGAGCCCCCATCTGCTTCTGTTTGCACACTCAGCAGAGGAGGCTCTATTCCTTGCCCCCGGCTCCCTCATTCTCCCAGTTCAACCCCTCCAAACCCACTTCTTCCATCCAAACCAAACACCCTCATACATACACAAACGCACACACCCCCAGAATAAGATTAGACTGTAAATTAAAACCGGATAATAAGTTTGTGTTGTAAATGCAACCCTAGATGACTTAAAGGGTAGTCTGTAAGAAAATGAATTGTCCTGCAGTCATCACCCATTCCTGGCCTATCCTGCAACCTCACTGGAGAAGATCTGTGTTTTAAGATATCTCTGGATTAGCAATGACATGATAACTTCCAATATTTGAGAAACCGTCCCAAAGAAGAGGAGGACAACCTATTCTCCAAAGCACATGAGGGCAAGACAAGAAGTAACAGATGGAAATTTATCAAAGACAGATCCCACCTAAAATTGAGAAATTTCCTGACAGTAAAAACAATTAATCGGTGGAATGCTTGCCTTCAGAAGTTGTGAGTGCTCCAACACTGGAGGTCTTTAAGAAGAGATTGGACAACCTTTTGTCCAGAATGGGTTAGGGTCTCCTGCTCAGGCAGGGGGTTGGACTAGGAGACCCCCAAGTTCTGATATTCTGTAAATTGGGTTGTTTCAAGAGCACTGGTCTAAGACTGTGCTGTTTATTAAATTGTGACAGAAAGGGAAAATATTTCTGCTATCAGTAAGCAATACACAAACAAAAAGTATCCTGTTTTGAGGTTTACCAGGCTAAATGGAAAGGTGAATAAGCAGCTTGGCGGGGGGGGGGGGGGGAAAAAAGTTTGAAACAAAGAAATTGAATGGATGAGGACAATGTATGACCTTTTTCCATTCCCCTTTTGTGTTATTTAAACTGCTGACAGCCTGATATGTGCCATACCTTCATCCTTGCATCTAGCTATACTTCTACGGATTTCTAAACATGAGTCCAGACTGAAATTATCCAGCACCCTCCATATAAATGCCTTGAACTAAGCATACCGAAGTTTGAGGTTAATGCAATGGAATGGTAGTGCCTAGCTTAAAACTAACTCTTGTGCAGCAATTACTGAAAACTATCATTCCTGTACCATCCTCAAATAAACTACATTGTCAATAGAGACATGATACACAAGGCTCAGTGTCTCAGTCTTTGGAAATCGTTGAACTTGCTTATATCTACCTCCTTATGGACCAATATACATTTGCTGATTTGTTATTAAGAATGTTTGAGAGCTTGAATTATAAAGCTCTTCAGAGATGGTTCTACTGAAAATGTATTTATCCCTTTCAGAAGTTGCTGCCATTTGTTATGAAACTCGTCCTGAACTGTCAAGCATACCTTTGCAATCAAAGCAACAGCTGCCAGACTGATATAGCCCTATCCCAGAATGAAAATGCTTGAATGACTACATGCGCTGGTTTATCAAGAAAGAAAGAGGAAAGAAAGAAGGGAAGGGAAGGAAAGGAAAGGAAAGGAAAGGAAAGGAAAGGAAAGGAAAGGAAAGGAAAGGAAAGGAAACAAGTTTTAGTATCAAAATACCACTGGAAGCAATAAAGTGACTGAACACTAATCAAATTGCAGGACATGAAGCAGAACAACGGAATACCGTAATAATTTGCAGTAATATTATTGTGTATACTCATGTAAGCAACAAAAGAAAACTAAAAGATTTGTATACTTGAAGAATCTGATTATTTTGCTGGGACAACCATAATGATGGTTCCCATTTAGGCACAAAGATTTGAGCTACCTATGTAATTTGACATTCTTTCTGAAGAGTAGTTTATTCCTTCTACAATATATTCAATTATAATCTACATGGTGGAGCCAACCTTATGGAACAGATGGATACCAAAGCCAAAATTCTATGTTATAGATTAGGAACCCACAACATATTTTAATATCCCATACTTCTAGGTTTTTTTTATGTATGTTGCATGTGCGTGCCTATTCACAGCAACCAGAGTACATCATTCTCCCCATGAACATTAGCAGGGCTTGCTGGATCGTATCCCTGGCCCACCTAGTACAGCACTCTGTCCTCACAAATGGTCAACCAATTGCACAAGAAGCCCACTCATCTCCAAGCAGATGATCTTCAGAGGTAGTCACACAAAGCAATAAAAGCTAATAGCCATTGAGTCGCGGTGGCACAGTGGTTAGAGTGCAGTACTGCAGGCTACTTCTGCTGATCACCGGCTGCCTGCAATTTGGCAGTTCGAATCTCACCAGGCTCAAGGTTGACTCAGCCTTCCATCCTTCCAAGGTGGGTAAAATGAGGACCCAGATTGTTGGGAGCAATATGCTGACACTGTAAACCGCTTAGAGAGGGCTGTAAAGCACTGTGAAGCGGTATATAAGTCTAAGTGCTATTGCTATCTCCTTGGCTTCCATAAGTACATGGATTGTCAATCTAAGTGGAAGACTTTTTACCCCAAACAAAGCTTTCTCTTTTGGAAGATTTATTTCCAGAACATCTGGAATCCAAATAGTATACTCCAAGATGTGGAGAATACTGTCTCCCAACCCTTTTGCCGTTTTTAAACCACTTTAAAATAATCACTCTATTGCTAAACTCTGCTGGTTGATCTGATGATGAGAAAAACAACTCTTCTTTCTGAAACAGAAAAATTAGCCAAGGTTGGTATAATTGCTACTGCCATTATAAAGCTAATTGTTTAGGGTTTTGAATGATTATTACAACAAAAGTCTTACAGGTTCACTTTCTTGTGCTATGGATGAAGGTAATCAAGAGCTAATTTCCCTTTTTATCCATTTTTCTACTGTTAACTATTGTTTTTATCCTTATTCTATTTCACTTTCCTTTTAATTATTTTATCTTTCTATTTTATTTCTTTTAAGTGTGTAACATTGTCACTTGGGTCACAATGTGTAAATATGACCATGAAAATAATACTGCTCAATAGTGCTTCTGTTTAAACTAGTGCTTTATTTTTATTTTAATGGTTTTATAAAAGGTTTTTTAATTCATCTTTGTTAATTGTCCAGAACTAATAGAGGAGTAGGAAACATATAAACCTTTTAAATGAATTAAAAAACAGCTTTTGAAAACAGGATCCTCAATTAAATAAAATTTGAAACATATGTTAAATTATTGTCTAATTATATCATTTCTACCAATAGAAGAGAATATTTGTAGCTCGGGGTTGAACTGTGGGATCCTTGGTGCTTTCTGAGCTTGGTGGTTTTCTTAAAGATGTTTCATTATCAACTAGTGCACTGATGATGTTATCTTGTTGGGTAATGAAATATCTGCAAGAAAACCACCAAACCCAGAAAGCACCAAGGACCCCAGATATATCACCCCAGATATATCAGTGCATTAATCTTTCTGCTTCTTAACTTCCATATATATTCAGAAGATGCAATTGCCCTTCAAGTCAACCCATGCAGTTTTCATGGCAACATTTTTAGAAATCTCTGTACCTCCTTCTTGAATGGTTTTCAACTTTTCAGTCTGGGAGACAGAGAGGGACAGAAACAGAGAGGCAGAGAAAGAAAGGAAGAGAAATTGGCTACAGTGACCTAGTTACCCAGCTGACTTTTGTGCCTAAGAAAGGACTAGGACTTAGGTTTCCTTGTTCCTAGTACAGCACACTCAATCACCACACCAAATTTACTTTCTATTCATTCTATATCTTGAGTGGCATCCAGTCAGATTTGACTCTTAGCAACAATAACAAAAAATGGTCTCCACCATTTAGGAAACTACACCTCCAACTACAGCCTCAATGTGCTGCATAAAAATCCTTGTGCCATCCTCAAGCCAATGGAAGTTGTACAACCTAACCTATGGTATAATATCAATGAAGGTATCATGCCTCAAGTGATCTAACATTTTCTTATCCAAGAATTGATTCATGATCTAAATTGAACCTTCCTCTCATATTTCAACTTCTACCAGAGACAAACACAAAACACGGTAACCATACTTCGTTAGCATATGCTTGAACTATAGCAGCGATGGCTAACCTTTTTCTTGTTGTGTGCTGAAAGCGTGCGTGCGTATGACAGAGCGTGCGCGTGTGTGCCGGCACCCATAATGCAATGTGTGCGTGACACACCCCCGCACACGCCCTACCCCGTGCATGCGCTCGACCCCCCCACATGTGTGTGACCCCCCATGCTCCCACCCCATGCATGCGCCCCCCCACGCATGCCCCCCACACATGCGCCCCCATGCATGCGCCTCCCTGCAGCCTTCTGGGACCAAAAACGGGCTGCAGGGGGGGCGCCGCACCCCCCCATGCCCTGTTTTGGGCCTAGCAGGCTCCCTGCAGCCTCCTGGGACCAAAAATGGGCCGCGACCCCCCCACCCCCTCACGCATGCACGCGTGTCTCCCGCATGCGTCCAGCCCTCCGCGCATGTGTGGCACATACCCGAAAATCAGCTGGCTGGCGGGAGGCGCGCGTGCATGCGTAGTAGAGCTGAGCTGGGCAACAGCTTGCGTGCCCGCAGAGAGGGCTCTGCGTGCCACCTGTGTCACGCATGCCATAGGTTCGCCATCACGGAACTATAGTGATGTGGAGAATGTGTGAAAAACTTCAAATGGAAAAGAACAAATACTATGCACAGTTGTTGGAAATAACAAGTCTGATGCAGAGCTCTCAGACATCTGATACTTCTCACATAAGCAAGAGAGAATCTGTATTGGCTATGTATAATAGTGTAGTGGGTTTCATGCTCTTAATAAGCCTTAATATTTCATTCTCCTAATATGCCCCTTTTCAGGGCCGATGGTGAAGAACATGTGTACTGAACAAGAAATTCGGATTTTTAAACAAATGGCAAATCCTTGACATAAGGTAATATCTCATCCTATGCTTTGCATTTTTTAAAAATGTATTATTAGCCATTTATATTGTGATTTGTATCCAACTAGTATCTGTAGAGCTTCTCAATCATCCAGGTCATGGTTTTCCCAAAGGTGTTTTTTTCCCAAAAGGCAACTGGACTTTTTTCCCCCCTTAAAATAGTTTTCCTTCTCATCCAAGAAAGTTTCTTCAGTTCAGTAGCTTCTTGGATGAGAAGCAAAATGTTTTCAAAGGAAAAAAAAAATCAAAAAAGTCCAGTTGCCTTTTGAAAAAAAATACTTTTGGGGATATTCAACTAGCACATTTTAAACATTCATTTTAAAAGTTAAAAATATACGTTCAGTCTTACTAGAAAAGTTTATCCATAGAAAATCATGACAGGGATATATATTCTAGAATTGTACAGCATTCAGGGTTCAGTTCCAAAAAGGTATTTCAGAGTTCATGGGGATATAAACATAACATTGCTGTGCAACTCTTTAAGAAGTGCATCTCTTTATAGGAGGTAATCCCAGGAAATGATGTAGCTGCTTTAAGCAATTGTAGGTAAGTGCTACTTTTACATCTCCCAAAGGGTGAGGTAGTAAGTCCCCACTCTTCCTCTCCAAAACAAAAAGGGAGAGAAATCTTTGAAACATTCTCTGGTGCTCTTAGAAGACTTTTTAAAATGTGGGCTATGACTTGGTCATCCTTGGTCTCGAGTAAGGCCAGGGAATCTGAAGTTAAGAACCAAAACCATGATAGTAGAGTTGTAACTCAATTTTCATATCATCAAATTCAACTGCCTGTCTATTATTGGTGTAGCTTTTCACCACGATCTCCAGATGAAGCTCTCCATAACTTGTTTCATAAAAAAGAGTTTGCTTAGAACTAAAATGTTTAGTCTGCAGCTTTGGCAATATGATGCCACTTTCCCTTCTCCCTGCTTTGCTTTAGTAGTTTCCCTTGCTATGGACAGAAGTCAGAAACAGATGGGCAGAGCAAGGCAGGAATGTTCTTGCATTTATGATTGACACAACAAAACAACACTTTATCTACCCCCCCAAGAGGTACATCACTCTTTGTCATTTTAATTGTCTTATTTACCAGTGCTGAAAGCATTGAGCCAGATCAATAAACAAAAATGATTCCTCAATGAATCATCTTCTCAAGGGACAGAATAACAGAGTTGGAGACTCAAGCAGGCGATCTTATACCATTTCAGACAAATGGCTGTCTAAACCCTTCTTAAAAACCTCCAGTGATGGTGCATCCACAACTTCTGTAGTTAACCTGTTTTGCTGATTAATTGTTCTCACTGTTAGGAAATTTCTCCTTAGTTCTAGGTTGCTTCTCTCCTTGATTAGTTTCCATCCATTGCTTCTTGTCCTGCCTTCACATGCTTAGGAGAATAGGTTGACCCCCTCTTTTTTGTGATAGTTCCTCAAATATTGGAAGACTGCTATCAGGTCATCCCTAGTCTTTCTTTTTGTTAGATTAGATAGACTAGACTAGAATGTCCGGTGGGATACATCTAAGACGTTCCAGGAAACCTATTAAATCCAGTTCACTTTTTTCTATGTGTACATGTAATTTAGGTACAATGAGTCATGAAATTATTTGGATCAGAAGGGTAGAGCTTGGAAGAAGAGGAGTTTTGGGGATGGAAAAGGATTCTGTACATAAGTCTTGGGTGAAGTTTATTTACAGAATACTGTAGATTTTAACATGCCAATATCAGAGACACAGTGAATGATAATAAAATAGACAAAGACCATGCAAATTTCTGTGAAGGAAAAGAGTGCATTGCTATATAAAATGCCCAGCAATTTCCAAAACTTTGTGTATTTATTCTCCTTTCGATCGTGTTACTAACATTCCTTTTCGTTTTTCTTAAAACAACTTCACATTTGCTTGAACTTCTGTTGATCCCAGAATTCTCAGATTAAGTGCCCTGAAATACTGAGTCATCACCCATTAGCCTTATGCATTCTTTCCTAATGCTGATGCTTGTACTCTTTTCACTGACAGGGATAAGGCATCCCCCGTAAATTACAGATAAAAAGCAAGCCCCTTTGCCATTTTAAGGATACACTTCAGTGCTTAACAGTTAAAATTGCCCATGGCAGTAAAATGTAGAGCAAGGCCTATGGACTGACAGGCATAACTATAGTACTTGCCAGAAACATAAAATTTAAAACCAAGGCTATGCTCCAACTGCTTGCTTTGGCATTGACCTTGGCTTTACAAACTGCCCTACTTAGCACAGTTTTCAAAAGAAAATGTTTAACCATGGCCTTAGCCATTAACTCCTATGGAATTAAGGTAAATTTCATTACATTAATTGGGTTACCCAAGGACTCATTTCCACTTTTGAGAAAGAAAACTGGTTAAGGAAAAGTAAAGAACCCAATTACACTGACAGATTGGAGATCTAGTTGAATAGGAGTGAACAAGAAAAGGTCAACAGCATCTATTTTCAATAATTGTTGCACACTGTATAGTTTATGTAGCCACGAATCAACGGGCATCAGTAAAAGTGAAGGTGCTACCTAATTCAAGAGAGACCATTTTAAATGCAAAATGTGTATGGTTACTATAGTGCACTCTTTAGATTACAAAAAATTAAAGCATTTTAACAGATAAAGTCATTTAAGAAACCTGTATAATTCTTTAGTAGGAGTTATTTAGCAAATAATTTTAATCCTGGTAGTATTCAATTTACTACCAGTCATTTAATCCTGGTAGTCCTTGACTCACAACTGGTCAAAGTTACCTGGAAAAAGGAAGTTACAACCCAATTCCAAAGTTCTGACAGTGCCTCTCCCCACCACCACGGCAAACTGCTCCAGTGAATGGGTTCGTTTAACAACCACAGCACTATTTAATGTCTGTGTGTTTGTTTTATGATTGCCATGGTTGCTTAATAACTGCTGCAAAAAATATTGTGACCGACCCAATTTATGACCATCATGTTCTGACCCATCCTTAGCAGAGCCAAGAAACAGACTCCTTGTCCCAAAACCCCCCCTCTTTATTTAGCTACTGTGAATTCATGGCATTCACACACAGAAAAGTCCAGGCAATAATCCTTCCAAGGGTTAATTGCAATAACAGACCTTATCAGTCCTTGGATAATTGCCAGGCAATTAATTCCTGGCAAGAAGTCTCTGAGGCACGAACCACGATAAGCAAATCTTCTGAAAGAAATACGAACTGTTGTCTCCTGCAACCACCACTCCCCTTTCACTTCTATTTATTCCCCAGCCAGGGAGGGGCCATTCAGCGTCCACGTGTGCCTTTCTTCCTGAGTCGGCTCCTGTTCCTCAGTTGTTCTCTTCTCCTGACAGCTCTGCACATACGCGCATTTGAAATAGGCCCCAGCTGTTCTTCTTCCCCACTTATTTCCGACTCCGAAGGCAGCTGGGAAATGTCGGACGGCCCTGGCTCTATCTCTGCTTCTGACGCAGAGCATCCATCAGAACCTTCCCCAGACTCCAAGTTCCTCCCCAACCTCCTCATCGTCCGAGTCTGCCGCCAACTCCGCTGGCAGCTGGCGGGCCACAACACATCATGACATACAACCATAAATTGGCAGGCTCCATGCTGGTCATCCGTAAAGTATTTGTCAACCCTGACCTGGCCAAAGCCAGGAGCTTCAGTGTTGCCACACTGGAGCAAGGGATAGGGAGGGGGGGATTAGAGATAGCTGGGGTTGTGTAGTCAAAATATTTTCCTCTGGGACCAAGGACATTCTCACACCTGGCTGGAGGAAGGAGGAGTGATGTCACCAGACCAGCGGACGCTGCTTTGATTGGGCCATATGACTGATTGTTTGGGATTGAGGGAAAAACTTTTACTTTTAATTAGGTGAAAACCTTCAGAGTTGGTTTTCACCAGATATGTGCCAATTTGATATTTCCAATAAAGCTATTCTTTGAGGAATCTACCTGCCTCAGAGTTTTTGCCCACAATGGATCTATTACTTGGAACCCTGACAATATTACCTGTACTAAACCAACCAAATGGTGACTCCACTCAGTTACAGTAGACCCAAACCCTTGAGAGGAAAGCCAGATCTTAATGTTTTTTCCCCAAAGATAAGCAGAGATGGGGCCTGTTATCTGTCATGGAAGGGGAGGGGAGATGGTTCCAAAGCATAGGGCAGCCCCCCCCCCCGTTTTTATTTATTCTTTTCATTGCAGTATTCTTGATGAAGCACACTGAAGCTGAATCCATGCAATCCAGAAAGAAAATTGTGTTTTTTCATGGAATATGGAACAAGGGCTCATATGCTAACTTTCTGAGTTGCAAGGAGAAAAAGCCTAGAAAAGTCAACCACATCAAAGGCACTGAATGATTCACTGCAAAATCACCTTCTCTCATCTGGCCTTATGCCTCTATAGCCATTTACAGTCTGGCTGATTGAACGAACAGAGCCTTATTCAGCAGCCAAAGCTTTCTTGCTTGCTTCCAAGCAATGACCTTGTGGAATATGTTCTACCTCTGCAGTAGGTCACCTTTCCACTGAAAGATTCTTCAACCTTCTGTCAAGTCTCACTAAATATACACACACAATACAGAGCGTACACACCAGGTTGCTATCAATGGCTCCTTTCCCAATTATTTATTAGGAATAATAAATAACTTTGCTCCTCAACAATTTCTCTTTAAACTCAGCAGGAGAGTTTTAAAGAGTGAAAAGAGACATACCACGGATAAAAATTCTAGTAAGCCACAGATTTTTGGTCCTTATGCTATGAATTCTCCCCTTCCCAGATTTATCTTAATGAGATTCTCCAGTTAAGCACTCCTGCTGTGTCTAAAGGGAGATTGTTTCTCTGGGACTAAGAAAGTAGCACATAGCATCTTCCCACATTCCAATCACTGCACAAAAAGTAATGTGTGTTACTTCCTGTATGGGCAGCAACTGCCTAGTGAGGTAAAGGAACCAAGACTGAGGGCATAGTTCTGAAAGTGATATTTCTTCCTGCCATGGCTAAGGATGTATGGAAATAGCTAGAGTCAAAACCCCAAAGGTGCTTTTTCAAAAGGCAACTGGACTTTGTTTTTCCTTGAAGATGTTTCACTTCTCATCCAAGAAGCTTCTTCAGTTCTGATTGAAGAAATTTCTTGGATGAGAAGCGAACCATTTTCAAGGAAAACCAAAGTCCAGTTGCCTTTTGAGGAAGCACCTTTCAGACAACCATGAGCTGGATGATTGAGAATCTCCATAGACATTTATCTAGCGTCAATATTTATGCACTAATCCTGATTAAACCCTCACCATACATATACTGAGACGCAATACATACAAACGTATTCTTAGGAGAAACTTACAGATGCACACACACACACACAACATGTATGCCCACAACCTGATTAGTCCCTGAGAAGAGTTTGCACATACTTACACATCACAAATTCAACATGTTAATTTCCCAGAAGAAAATAGCAATGCCTCCTATGACCACTGCTGGTAAAAGGTCTGAAAAGGATGCAAGAATCCAGTGTCTAATTTGTTAAAAATAATTTATCATTCTTCTCTATTCTGCATCAGTCAGATCACATCTAGACATCCAATTCTAGACTCTACACTTTAGGAAGGACAGTGACTAACTGAAGCGTGTCCAGATGACAGAACCAAGATTACCATCTTGAATGGAAAAACTTTAGAGGAATTACTTTAAATATTGGAGCCATGTTTAGTGTAGAACAAAGAAGATTGAGGGGAGCCATGATGGCTGTATTTGAATATCTAAAGGACTGTCATGTAGCTGATGGGGCAAAATTATTAAGACTTGCTCTAGAAGACCAAAAAAAACAACAACCCAACCCTAAGAGTTTAAATGAACGACAAAAGAGTATATTTTAATTAAACTTCAGGAAAAAAACCCTCTAACGACACAAGCTATTTAGCAATAGGATAAACTGTCTTGGAAGGTGGTGCCTATTCCTTCACAGTAGATGTTTCAACCCAGGCTAGATGTCCATCTCTTAAGGATATTGTAGCAGTGAATTCTGTTCTGGATGAGGACTAAACTGAAGGAGCTCTGAAGGTCTCTTCCAGTCCTTATTCTACCATTTAAAAAGAAAAAGAAATCTTCAGAGCACTCTTGTTCAGAGTTCATGAGAATTACTCATTAAATTATTACTGTAAGGAAGGCATTCCTTAAATCCAGATTGTATTTGAATTATTATTGTCCATGACAGGCTAAGGATGTCAAAAGCAAGCACTCAAGACAGATCCCATCCCACAGACTTCAGGACCCTCCTCTATATTTTCTCCTTTTTTA
This sequence comes from Thermophis baileyi, assembly GCA_003457575.1. Taxonomy (NCBI): domain Eukaryota; kingdom Metazoa; phylum Chordata; class Lepidosauria; order Squamata; family Dipsadidae; genus Thermophis; species Thermophis baileyi. The sequence continues at coordinate 2,090,226 of QLTV01003186.1, forward strand.
TTTGAGCACTATTTTTTAATGGCAACCCTAAGATATTTTCAGATTGTATTTAAAATGAACAGCCAGAAGGTTTAAAATATTCTGCCTTCAAAAGAGGTAAAAGCAGCATAGATTATATAATCAAACAGCCTTTTTTTTTGGTTTGCATTTGTTTCACAGTTTACTCTCACACTCATTTTCACACTTGGAAGATGAGCTCCTTCAACTAATTCACTGCAAATATGAATGACCTTGGGTGGTAAATTGGACTCACAGAAGCCACTGAGACCTTTCCCAAGACCTCTATTTATTGCTCCAAATTTGCATTCTGCTCCCAAGTGGGTTCTGCTATGGTTTATCGCCTCATTGACAGCTTAGTTTAATTAAGCATATGTGATAAAGACAAGACTTCCTGAAAACATTATGGAAATGTTCCACAGGGTATGTATGTGTGTGCATATGTGTCTGGTTTAGAGAAAGGGAGATTAAACAATAATGTGAAACTGTGTTTTAATGTTCTGAAAGTAGGTCATAACTATCAGTTGGGATAGAGAAACTTAATTTCCCTTGAAAATTGAGAATTTTGGAATAATTTTATGAAATCAACTGTACAACTTGCAGATTGTCTCTTAATCTTTAATACTATACTAAAAGATAGTTCCAATTAAACCCACAGTATTTATTCCCATCTATTGGCTTTGGGCCAGTAAAATATCCCCACAGAAATGAAAGTTTAAAATATCTGAGATATTAATTGACCTTCATTTTTTAAATACTCACCTCTGAGGATCCCACTTAAATTCTGGACTATGAATTTAATTTCTTGTCAAACATGACAACCTCAGCCACAGGATTGTATAAAGTTACTAAACCACTTTGTATGGAGACCCCACCAACACTACCATCAAATTTTGGTTTAGCTATTTCCTAATATTTTGAATGGGAAATATACACATCCCTAAGTTAGATATTACACAATCAAAGCACAGACACATAGACACAAGAAAAAATCCAGTTTTTCTCCAAAATCAAGAAATAGAAAATTCTAATCTGTATATCATCCTGCTTATTTGCTGTCTTTACATCATTTCTGTTTTCTTTTATTAGAATTTTTGAATATTTACACCAAAGTAAAGAAAGTACAAAGAGAGAAGAGGAAAGGGATATGATTTTCACCCTTTTTAAAACCCAAATGCATAAACCATTAATTCAGTATTTTCTTTGTTCAATAAAAAGCCCATATAAGGTTTCCTGTTTTTGAAAAAGTAATTTTTCCCCTGACCTACCTCATCACCATTTACTAAGATTTCCAAAAGAAGCACTGAAAATATCCCTAGTCTGCCAAAAGTTGTCTATTCTGGTCTTAGCTTATCAGTGTCAACACAGGCAAAACTCAAGAAATATCATTAACTAACTGCTGGGAAATGGCTTAACATTTTCATATCTTAAAATAGGAGATATTTCTCTTGGCTTCTCCCCATATATGGTAGACATCAAAGCAGAAACTTATGTGAACTTCTGCTTATCCACAACCTGGGAGCAAGACACTATCTACATCTGTGAAGTTATTGCAAGCTATCTAAATATGGCTTAAAACAAAAACAAAACAAATATGACATGCTAGGAATACTGCAATTCAGACGCATGTTAGAATGGAATGGAATGGAATGGAATGGAATGGAATGGAATAGAATAGAATAGAATAGAATAGAATAGAATAGAATAGAATAGAATAGAATAGAATAGAATAGAATAGAATAGAATAGAATAGAATAGAATAGAA